>JAANSN010003568.1:0-17066 GCA_036850665.1 Dicranocentrus wangi | reverse complement strand
CTCTCTCTCTCTCTCTCTCTCTCTCTCTCTCTCTCTCTCTCTCTCTCTCTCTGGCCCTCCATCAAACTGTGTGTGTGTTTGAGTAGTAAACTTTCTCTTGGAAAAAAATACAATTTCGTTCGCTCATCGTCCTCCTTCTCATCCTCATCATCCCTGTCTATTTTCCCACAACTCCCGAATGCAATCACTTTTGAGTGATTTACTTTACCAATTGTCTAAGTACTTTGGACAAGTTGCATTATTTTTGCGAGTAGGGAAAAATTCTCCCTCACGGCTCCAGCGAGCTAAAGCACCACCACCACCACCGCCACCACCTCTTTTTGAGTCTTTGCGAAAAGGATCATCATCATCGTCGTCGTCGTCGTCGTGATCATGATGTGGCTGGAAGAGTGAGTGGTGGGGAATGGGCTCGCTCACTCGGTAAATCTTGATAATACTTTTGGAAACCCCTTTTTTATTCTGCTCTTTAACCTCCTTCCCTTCCCTCCCTCTCCCCTCCTTACAGAGAAAGACGAACCAAGGAAGGAACCGGGTTCCCTAATATTTTTTTGGGGGGATTTAGTGGTAAACTTTTGAGTTTTTTCCCAATAATTAGGAGCGACCAGCTATATACTATGAATGAGATACCTACAGGAATAACTGGTTATTTCCCCCCCCCCACCTCCACACACTTTTTTACGAGCTGACAAAAAAAGGGAACTGGAGTTCGTGTTGGTGCTATTCACCCTCAACGTCGGGCCATTTTCCCACAAAGCAGCCGATCCCTGCCATGGCCATCATGATCATCATCGTCGTCGTCGTCATCATTCCAATGCATTTCCCAGGTCTTTTTTTCGCAGCGGCAGCAGTGGTGGTGGTTGGTGGTGGTGGCGGTCGCGTTGGCGAAGGAAAGTAGAATGAGAGTTGGGATTGATGATAATTACGTTGAAATATGATGACTAGATATGGAGTTTACGCATGCTGGATTTTCAGTTAGTTAGGGAACTGTCTACTAAACCAATTTATTGGCTCATCTTTTTTCCCTCCAAAAAAGTAAGTGGATGAGCTCATGCTCCGTTTTATAGCTGCTATTTTCTATATCTATATTCGTATATATCCTATATCCTATCGGGGGAACCTTTATTTCCATCCTTGTTCTACCTCCCCTCCTCCATCTTTTCTGCCTAGGTGACCTTTAAATGGAAAGCCAGCATTAAATAAGATATAACAACCTATTGTTATTAGCCTTTGAGGTCTCAAGATTATTTTTGGAGCGGCTGCACCCTGTCATTTCTACATCATATCTGGGATGCATGCTCGCACTATATATACAATAGAGTTTTAGACCGGTGGTGCGGGAAAAATATATATATATCCAGCTCTCTCTCTCTCTCTCTCTCTCTCTCTGCTTATCTCGCTCTTTCTCTGTATGCAGCTCGTGGCTTTTTTATATATATTTTTGCAAAAGATAAAAGCGGTGATGGTGGTGGTGGGTTTCAGGATGGAAGGATCGGGGATGGGATGTGCGAGGCGTATGGAGGTCCACACAGTTTTCAAGAGTTGTGTGTACTATCTTCATTTTATACTTGTTACGGTTAAGCCGGGACGTTTGGGTCTGTAGGGTGCTCTAACAAAGGTTATTTATTCTATGGCTCTTTATAACTACACCATAGTGCTCCTCCATCCACTCCAAAAAACCTCCTTTCAGAATGCCTAAAGTTGGTGGTGGCTGGCGAAGGAAAAAGAACAAGAAGTTTTTTCTTGTATAAATTTTCCAAAACGAGGTTTTTTCCTCTTCTTCTTCTTCTTCTTCCCAGCCACGAACTCTCTCTCCCTCTCCCTCTCGTCGATGTGAACCTGCTGGTTCTGTGGTCAAAAGTTTTTTTTTTGAAACTTGACAATGCCTTTTCTTACCCCCGTTTCGGGTCCCTTGTAAAAAAATAACGTTTGCTTTGCACTTAAGCAGAGTGAGAGAGAGAGAGAGAGAGAGGAGAAAAAAAAGTTTTTATTTACTTGGATTGGATTTCTCTTCACTTTTTTCATGAGCAAAAGCAGGAAGAGGATCGGAGCGAGAGCACAAGATTTCCTTCTTTCTTTTTTTGACCAACTTTATAATCCCAGCTAGCCCTTTTAAGAATGCATTGCTGTGTTGCACTTTTTTCTTCTTCTTCTTTACTCCTCGGTCTCCTCCATGAATGGGATTTCTATACTGATTTGAAAAAGAGTTTAAGCTTTCGTATAATCATCCCTGTCATCATAATCATCCTTCATGTAATAATGCATTACGTAAACGAGAGCAGAGCACAACACCACCGCTCGCTAACCCACGACGATGATGACGACGACGACTCTCATTTTTACTTTATACACAACTTGTTTTTGATGTGTACAACTTTTTTTTGCTGTATATTACACTTGAAATAGCTATAACTAGAAAAATAAAATAGCCGTGGAAGCTTATTTCTACTACTTTTTTTTCTACTCTCCTCAACTCAATTCCTTTCTGGCCGAGAGGCCATGCACCACCGTTGTGGGATTACTTTTGGCTGAATCTGCAAGTCTCTTCTCGTGTAATACTTTTCGTTTAGAAAAAGTCATGTAGTAACTCGATAGAAAAAAAAAGTTCTCGTTTTTTTATTCCCTTTTTTTCTCCTTCTTCTTCTCCCTTCTTTTACTTGTTCTTTCCCTTCCAGAGAGAGAGGCTGAAGCTCTTACATTTGAGTATTAAGATGATTCTCCCATAAATGCTGGCTTGCTGGTTGGAAATTGTTGGCAAGTTGGGCTAAACGTGACTATTACTTTATTTTCTTTCTTGTAATTGTTATTATGTTACTCTGGGCATTAGACTTACAATTAACTGGGTCCCAATAACTGTTTCCCCCCAAAGTGGACGAAATGTTCCGGGGAAAAAAAGAAGAATATACATATAAACATAAGTAGATGGATATATATTCTTTGGGGATTCAATTATGTTAGTTCCGTGGCCGAATTGTGGTGACTGTGTGTTGTCATAAAAAAAAGGAAACTGGGTTGGATCAGAGTGTCGACTGGGGTGGCAAATTTTGTTGCGAAAAGTTATACATTGTCATTTTCTCACCAAAAAGGAGAAGAAGAAGAAGAAGAAAAAAAAATCACCCCGAAAGATTGTACTTGTTCTGCTTTCTCCAGCTAGTCACGCCCAGATAAAATGAACTCGAGAAGAACAAAATGTCCCTAATTTTTTTGTTGCACTTTCCAAGTCCATCCACTCCACTCCACACACTCCTCCAGATATAGAACGAAGCTACCTGGGCTCTCTACGAGCTCCTGGAGAACAACACTAGAGACGCGCCTCTCCACCTCTCTTTAGATAAGGAGCTGGCTTGGAGCTTCTTTCTAGCTGGAAACCAACTCCCGTTTAATTTTTTTTTCATTTTTCTTTCCCCGTTTCATCTTTTTAATATATTTTCCCCTCTTTATATATATTTTTTCCATGGCAATGAGCCAATCCAGCGCCAAGAGCTACATATTCATAAATAATCTTTTTCTCTTCTTGCATTATTTCCCTCCTGCACATGGGCTGAGGAATGAGCCGGCGAGGAGGAGGCTACACGTATGCTTTTCAAGGAGAGGAGAAGAGTGAGTGGTGGAGCTGGCGAAGAAGAAGAACAAGAACAAGAAATGGAGAAGAGGGAGGAAGCGCATTGAGGAATTTTTTTTTCTTGTTCTCTCCATCAACTTTCATCTCTTATATCTTCTTCCTCCTCCATTCCCCTTTTTAATGTTGATGACTTATATGGCGGGCGTTTTTCCTGTATTGCCAAGCACTCTATCAGCATCAACATTTAAGGCTTTAAAAGTATTTTGTGTATGTGTGTGTGTGTGTGTGTGTGTGTGTGTGAGGATAGTGGTCGTTCAGCACTTTCGTCTCCATTTTACTATTTTTTACATCCATCCAAGAGCAACTCATTTTTTTTTCTGGAAGAGCGTCTATAGTTTTGTATAACTTGGTAGGAAGTACTTCATTCTTTTATTGCATCCCTAACGTTCCTCCTCTCTCTCTATCCACTAGCCACTATGCTGCACTCTTCACGTTTATTTCCATGTTGGGCCAGCCAGGGAAAAAAACCAAAACTTTTTTTTGTTCGTGGACGACGACAAAAGAGGAGGGAGAAAAAAACCATCATAATATTTAAGCAGAAAGTATGGAAGAGAGAGAGGACAGACATTATGGCTTGTTTTCAAGAGGATATCTCTCTCTCTCTTCTCTCTTCTATTCCCGCTGGTTTGAATCCACTAAAGTAATTCTCCCCGGTAATATACTCATTTTAAGCCTCTTTTCTTATTTACTCTCTGGCCCTGATCTGATACTTTCCCCTCCTGCCTACTACTCCAGCCAGAGTAGAGGCGGCTGGGCGGGTGGACATCAAGACGGGAAAAAGTTGAAAGATTGGGAGTCGTCGTCGGCTTGGTTTGCAGTGGGCTCGACTCCCCTCTTTACTAAATCATTTCCTAAAAACCTTGAGCCACCAAAACTAGCATGTTCTCACTTTCGGTGAAAAAAGTTCTTTTTGAGGAATATCCAAAAAATGTCATCCCTTAAAATTATCACCATCTAAGCAGGGAGCTGACGACTCTCTGACGGTGGTGGTGGTGGAACGCCACGCCAGATTATTGTATTTCCAGTACATATTTCATCATCATCAGCTTTCTGAGAAAAAGTTAATTTGCACCTTGTTCCCAGGCCAACATCACATATCACATGTTTCTAACATGCCACAGGCCCGACAGAGTGCACGTGATATGAGGTACGGAGCGGAGCCGAACAGCGGTGCCCTTGATGCCCCTCCGGTTAATTGACATTTTCTCTCCGAGTTTATTATTAATTAGGTATGTATTACTTACTATTATTACATAGGCATCATTTCTCGGCTCAAGTTCAGAGAAATAAAAAAATTACAGCACCAGTCAAGGGACAGAGAAACAAGAGGGATGAGCTAATAAGTATATTATGTAGTAAAAAGCACGTGTACGTACGTACGTACGTGTACACGACACCACCCTAAAGTTTCCCATTTTCTTTCTCCCTTTCTGTCTTCTTTGTATTGTCAACTCTCCTCTCTTTTTACAAATGGTCGAGCGGGCGAGTTGGAATGCTGAAAATTTGAGTCGTTTGTCTCCTCATGCTCGTGTGCGTGTGTTTTTTGAGGCCGGGGACCTACTCAGTTGGACAAAATGATATTCTTTCATTTGAATAAAAGCTAGAAAAAAAAAGAAAGGAAAAAAAGAGAAAGAAGAGGAGAGGAGAGGAAACAAACAAAAAAATGGGTAGAGGAATATATATCAAGATAGATGGAGCGATCCGGAGTAGGAGAGCAGTATGAGCAAACCATGCATGGTCTTACATCAAAGGAAGCATATGGGAGCGTGAAGTGACAGGCGAACAAATAAACAAGACAAGTACAAAATACGACGTTCTTTACTGACAAGATTTAAATGTTTTCTTGGAATGAATCCCTCTCTCTCTCTCTCTCTTGTTTTCTCCGTCATGGAGGCCTGCTCTTTGCTTCTCGCATATAAAAAGGATACAAAACAAGGAGACCAGCTTGAAGAACACAAGAACATTTTTTCTCTCTCTCTCCCACCACCACCACCACCACCAACGCAACGAACAAACGAGCGAGCGAGCCGCTTATTTCTACGGGCTTTCTCCTCCTCTTCTTCTTCTTTGAGTTGAGAGAAAGGAGAGAGAGAGAGAGAGAGAGAGAGAGGGAAGACCTATTTTTTCCTCTCTCTCTCTCTCTTCTTTTCCTCCCCTAATCTCAGCTTGTGGAAATATAAGAGGACTTAGGGTACAAGCCATAATGTGCTTTTCTTTATTCGACAAAAAGCCTAATTATTTTGTCTCCAAATCTGAATTGTCTGCTTGCCATAAAAGTAATTGAATTGGACGAGGCTCAGCAACAGGGATTCATGCATGCATTCATTCATTCATTCATTCCCATGCACACAAACCTAACCAAACCAACTTTGGGATATACCTCTCCGGCTTTTTGCGGCTGCGGAGGGAGCGGAGTAGTAGTAGTAGTAGTTGGTCGTCGTCGAAAAGGCATAAACTGAAGCTCTGCCTGATTATTCCAGAGTGGTGCGTGAAATAGAACTGAATAGGGGAGCGCACTTTCTCCGAACAAGGGATCCAAGTTGTTGATGTTGTTTTAAGAAAAGAAGAAGAAGAAGAGTAAAAAATATGCTTGTTTGTCCGCTCCGACCTTTGGTAATATATGATTCTTTTAAAGGAGGAAAAATGATGAGGAAAATCCTCAGTTCCAAAAGCTTTGGCTCTGAACTTTGGTTACTCTAGGATATACTTAATCTCTCTACCGTCTCGGTCGCTGCTCAGTTTTTGCGGTTTTCGCCAAAAGTAGCGTCCCGTGTTCGCCATTCTTTTACCAAGTCGATTAAATACAGAGAGTGATGATGGCTCGACAAAAAAAACGCGAGAGCTTTGGAAGGAGGGGGACCGGGGACCATCACGCTGGTAGCTCGTCTCCAGCCTTCCTGCTACTACTACTTCTTGTTCGATGGTCGTCTTCCAAAAGTGGTTCCTGCTCCACCAAAGTTGGTTGACATTGCATTGCATAGTAAGTATATTGCCGAGAGAAATAACAGAAGAATACGAAGAAGGAAAAATAGAATTGGGCGGTTACCACAAACAAATGATTTTGACTGCATAATAATATATATTATATCCGAAATGAGAAGAATGGATATCATGCAGAATGAATGCACACAAAAGATACAAAAAACTGCAAATATATTCTAGGTTTGGTGGATGGAATAGCACAAAAAAAGTCTATATAATATCCTTTCCTAACACACACAACCTTCAATGCATCTTTATATGCTTTTTTTCCTTCTTCTTCTTCTTCTTCTTCTTCTTGAGAAAACCAAATACTAGAAAAAATTCAGCTTCTTCTCGTCCTCGTCTGTTTAAAGCAAGACGGAGGAACGAAATGGAAAAGTGGTGTAGCGCTTTACAAGAGGATATAGATAGAATGGTCGTCGTAAAATTCATGACGATAAAATATATATAGTTTATTTTTCTTCTTCCTCCTATACATCTTCTCCTCCTCAACATAATATTTCGTGCACTTGAGTAAGCATCCATAATAATATGAAACTCTTGGAGAGAGAGAGAGAAAAAATCATCGTGGATGGCTCAGCCCTCTCTCTCTCTCTGCTATATTTCCAGCAGTGTAATGTAATGCTGCACTTCTTTCTTGCCACACAAAGTCAGCCCCCATAATAATATGAATATGTGCATTTTGAATTTGAAACGAGCTACTGCCTGGCTGGCTGGCTTGGTCATGACTTGGTCATGTAATTTTTTTTCCTAAAAAACAAATATCAGGATTACTACACATCACTCGAGACGGGGGGGACTGCTGCGGAAGTCAGGGAGAAAAGTTAGTTATGGAAAGTACCCATTTTGATTACAAAGCCAAAGAGAGAGAGAGAGAGAGAGAGAGAGACCATTCCGCTGCGCTGCCGTTTTGTTGTCTAGCCCCTCCAAAAGTCCAACCAAAGTTTCTAACCAAACAACATAATAAATGGAGGAGGAATGCGTTTTCCGTAAAAGGTACGGGTTTTTTACGGAGAGGAGGGAAATATATATATATATGTACATATATATTCTCTGGTGGTCTCCCGGTTTTTAGTCCTGACAAGCAAGTCCTCTACATATATTTTTTTTCTCTGCGTCTGCCTGCCGACTTAGTGGGCAAGCTGTGTACACAGTGATATAATAAATATATAATGCCTAAATATGTTTATCAATTTTCCCTCTTTTCTGTTGTGTGTGTCCAAAACTCCGGGCTGGGTATTTATTGGGAGGCAGGGAGGGAGGGAGCCTCATTTTCAAATATGCATAGTCCACCGTTTAAAAAACGGGAGTAGTTGTTGGGTTCTCGGTTGGGAGGGGAGGACGACGGAGGATAAACCCAGGAGAGCTGAGAGAGAGAGAGACCGAGAGAGAGCTGCCGGGAGGAGAGCGAGTTTTGTGGCTGTGGCTGCAGCAAACAACCAAAAAACGAGGATAACTACATCTGTTCATGTCCACATGGTTGGTAAATTTATGTATGAGCTCATTTCGCTTGCACTCTCTCCGCACAACTCTCTCTCGGCGAGGCTATTTATTTACAAGACTATTTTATCATCACGGTTCAACAAAACCTGCGGACCTAAAAACTTTGTTGGGTGGACGACGACGCGGAGGAGGGGGGGAAAAAGAACCGGGTTTTGGATTCCGGTTTTTTTGTTGTTGTTGTTGAGTTGGAAAGCAGCGGCACAGGATGGGGACTTGTACAGTTTTGCAACATGGATAATGCAATGAGAGGCCAGATGTGGCTCTCCATCAAAATCCTCGTAAATAGAATCATCATAATAATAATAATGTTAGCAAAAGCTTGCTCAACCTTACAACAAGAAGGGAAATATATATGTATTCTGATATTATTCTCCACCGCTTTTTATTTTGCGTGACCACCAAAAAACAAGAGCTTTTCCCAACAAACCAGCACCCTATAAACTCTAAATGGTCATCATCCTCAGCATCAGCATCATCCAAAGTTGAGGCTGGCTTTTCCATCCCGCTTTCTCGCCTATGCCTTGGTTATCCTCAAGGTAAATCTAGATTATTTGCGGCAGCCTCATCCGCTGAGATAAAAAAAAACAATGTACAAGTTGGTTGGGCTACACCAAAAAATTCTCAAATTTGAGGAGAAGATATAATAATATGAGAGAAAGCGCATTTCTTTTTTGAAAAATCACTTACGCTGGAAGGGCCATGGACAAGGATAATTTAATATATATACTTTCTCAAACTTCCATTTCCAGAGGGTTGGAGAAGCCAAGAAGTAGGAAGGGGGAAAACGGAGAAAATAAAGTGACGTTTACTTATAAACTCTATCTCTCTCGGGTGGATTGATAGTTTGGAGCTGAAATGGTCATGGTATGCACGAGTGACTATGCCATTTGAAGCTTTATTGAGTACATGTTTTGCTGGGGATTGATCTGGACTAAAATGGCATGTTTGTTGTGTGGAGGGGGGAACCCGGGGGAATATAGGTATATATATATTTGGAAATATTTTTATTATTTTATTTTATTAGCCACTTTCATCAGCTAAAAATGTGATCCGTGCTGCCGTGGTGAGTGATTCCCCCCCAACTGGTTTCGCACGAAGAGCACGACGAATAGAAAAAAAGTGGGGAAAAATGGTAATCTCTGGTCGATATTTTGTTTTCCATGGTGACGACACTAGTCTGATGTGAGAGCTAGTAAAAATCTCTTTAGATATTTGCTGTTACTCCGCGGACTCTATCCATAAATTGACCAACTTGTCCGAAAACTCGCGGAGCGCAAAAAAAAACCACCACCACTACCAAATTTTTGCAGACGGGAAACGTTTCCTTTCCTTTCCACGAAAAAAAACATTATAAAATGGGCTATATCGGGTTGGAATGGGAGAAGAAGAAGTTGAGAGTTGAGATAGTGCGCAAATTCCTCATTTTTCCTTTGGTTTTCGGGAATCGGTCATGCTGCGGCAACTTTACCAAGTGTGACAGCACACACCAGAGCAGAGCAGACCAGAGCAGACTTCTGTTGCCCCGCCACATTTGTGTGCATCGCATCAATCAAAGTGATTGGAAATTTGGCATTTTGAACAAGCCTGGCAAAAAAGAAGAAAAAAAACTCGTCCCTCGGGATTTTCACTTTAGAGCTCGGATCCTTGTGGCCTAATTCCAAAACCTCGTAGTACAGCTTGGGATGATGGCCTATAAGGGACGACGCGACGCCTAAAAAATACATATAATGTATAAAATGGAGCTTTTCCTCTCCGTTTCGTATAAGCCTCTGAGAAAAAATATTTTTCCCTCCACACTCATATTACATGTTATTAATCTACATATTGCAACCAAGAATATATATATATATATAGTCCGCCGTTAATGTCGGGCCGGGCGGCGGCGTACCAGATGCTGTAACGGAAATGCTGTTATTGGAGTGCAGAGGCTCCTCTCTATCTCTATAGAAAAAAGAAGTATTTCTATAGATCATTCATAAATTTCAATCGAGAGGGATATTTTTTGCAAAAAAAAATCCCTCTCTCTCTCTCTCTCTCTCTGCTTCTATAACTTTGAACAGACATTTTCCCCTTCTTTTTTTCAGCAAAACTTTCCCCATTACAATTTCATTCGGAAAGTTGCTCACATTACTGGAATGAAGTGAGAGTTGAATGGTACTTTCAAGATGGCCAATGCAGGATGAAATGGAGAGCTTGGATTTTCAACCTTGTAATCCCAGCCTCGATCATCATCACTGTATGATTTACCATATTTCTGCGAGTATCGACACCGAGGGGATATGATGGGATTTTTTAGTTCTGGTGGTATGGTATGGTGGAGGCTATCCAATCCAGCATAAAAATAGTTTTGACGGTGGGAGAAAAGTTGAATAAACATTTGTTCAGGAAGCCGTCGTTCGTTTAGTGTGCAATCCGTTAAGAAGCGTGTGGTGTAAAAGGGTTATCATCATCATCACTATTGCAGCCGAAATACTCCCAGAGTTCCTTGATGATGAGAGGAAATATTCCGCGTGTTTGTAAAACTGAGGGGAATTAGCTAAAGAAAGAAGAAGAAGGAATTCCCAGCTCAAGATTTTATTTGAGGACTATCATCCACCGAGAGAGAGAGAGAGATAATATAGAGATTTGAAGATTTCTTAAGATTTAACACAAATCCATCTGAGCATGTATATATCAACAAGGAGGACTTGGTATTAATATCGGCAAGAGGGATTCAGGATTGGGATGAGATGAGAGCGAACTGATTTAAGATTTCTTAAGTGGTAGTCCTTCATCTTCAACTTGAAAGTTATACTTTTGATTCCTACTCTCATTCATCCTCTACTAGCATTTATTTAGTCACTCTCACTCGCTCTACTTTCCCTCTTGAGTCTCTAGTTTCGTCACCAGCTCGCTCGCTCGCTCGCTCCCCTTTTTATCATAAAATGCTTCAAAAAAAAGTTTGTTTCTCCTTCCTAATAATGGGAATTCATTGCAAAGATTTCCTTCCGGGAAGGAAGGATTTGCGTGCGACGACGACGATGAACATCATGCTCGCTTACAAATCCATATTATTATTATTATTATTATTCCATCATTCACTCACTTGCTTTTCAAGAGGGAATTGGAGAAAAATGAGCGAGATGTTTCTCGCTCGACCACATTTATATAATATTGTAGTCATAGAAGAACTAATTTTTTAAATAAAGTAAGAACGCTATAGTTAACTTTGACAACCTTTCTGTGGAGCATAAAGCAATATTGTGTATGAAAAAGAAACACATTTCATGTGTGTAGTTGTCGCAAGAGATGGAGAGCAAATTTTCATATCGTAATTAGACTACCTAGGTAGGTATCCCATGAAAGTAATTTTGTCCTTGTCCTCCAATAAAGTAAAAAAAAAGAAGTTTCATTGAGAATCATCTCCTCTCTCCACATTTTTCTTATGCACACACAGAGAAAGAAAAAAAACTTCAAAAAAGTAGGACTCTTCCCCAGAGTGATATTTACGTAACAAGGTAATAATGAAAGTATTACTTTTCTTGTCCCTACTGCCCGCCCTTCCGCCCGTGTTCTTATCATTGGACATTGGACCAGCCAGAGACGACCGAAGAAGCGTTCGTTCCTCAAAGGTGGAACATGTTCCACCCAACTTTAGTGTAATAAACGATGACTCTCTGTAATTTAGCAAGCATCAATGGTAGGAGACTATAGAGGAAGCAGAGAAGAAGAAGAGTCCTTTTCTTTGTCATCTTCTTCATCTTCTGCTGCTTGCGGGGAAAAAATTGAAATGAATATGAGCTCCTGTCTGTGTTTGCATTGTTCCGTCCGTCCATTTTGTCCCCTTTTTCCCAGAAAACTTTATGGGGTTTATTTGTTCTTGAAGAGATTGGTAAATTGTCACGAAAACATGAAATGGAACTCACGGAGGAAAATGGTGACTGGCTAGGCATGATGATATAAAAAAAAGTCGCTCCACTCCTTCAGCAGCGGAATATATCCGGAAAAAAAATATGTAAAACTATATAACCCTTTTTTCCTCCTTGAGTTTTTTTTATACAGTGACACACAGTCCCACTTTTTTTTTCTTCAAACTTTCGTCTCGCGTCTTGGTTGTGTAAAGCACTAGGTCAAATTGGGATTGCACAGCGGAAGAACCATATTGTGTTCCCTCCTGGTTGTCATAGGTATATTGGATTCAAAACGTAGCATTCAGAAACTCTTTTTTCTCTGCGGTGGTGGTGAGAAAATCTCACCTATCGTTAAAACGGCAAGTAATTTGGAAGCCTCATCCATTTTTCAGTAGCGTGAGGAGCCTGAGCTACTAGATATATACTTTTTTCAGGTAGCGGCTTGTTATAGTTTCTTTTTGAGGAAACAAGGTCAAAAAGGATGAAAAAAAATCTGGACATTGCAATGATTTTGTGAAACTTGAGGAAAAATGAGAATTCCGTGGGATCCCCGATCCCCCCACTGTATAAAAAAATACACTTGATCATCATCATCAAACCTTGCACTGCAGTTGAGGGTCCCCCGTCTCCGATAAATCCGGCCAAAAAAAAAACTCCACCCTCTTTTGCAAGGAATTACGTGAAAAGTGAAGGTTGTGCAATTACAATCTCCGGCTCAAGTCGCGAGGGACAAGAGCTGGGAAACTTACTGCAAGAAGCTACTTACTTTTCCCTTTCCCCCTTGAATCACGATTGATTATAATGTGTTCTCAATGTCTCAAGGAAGAAAATCAGACAACGTTTTTGATGTGCATTATAATATATATGTAATATGGTGTATGGCGTAGCCTCCAACTCTCATCATTTGAAAATATCCACACTAGAGATTCAAATCTCACAGCTCAGCTTCCTTCCTTCTCCTTCACAAGATATAATGATCATCTTCGCCCTCTTCTTCTTCTTCTTCTTGCCCAAGTTAGTTTTCAAGTTACTGGACTCATTTTGGTGGAAAAGTGGAACTTAACTTAAGAACAACTTAAGGATCAATATAATTGAAAGCCGGTTTTGGCCCCTTTGTAATATTTTTTTACTTCTTTTTTTGGAGCATAAAATCTGCCCGCACCCAATTTTCGTGCAGTTCGCCTCCAACGTTAGGGAAAAGCAAAAAAGGAAAAACTTGACAAAAAGGGGTCGGATCGGATGTTGGATACCACCCCATCTAAACAACTTCTCTTTTTTTACAAAACAGATCGCAATAATACCCGGACCTGGACAAATAAAATCATATAATAATAATATTCAGTCAGACTTGTCAATTTTATTTTCAATTTGCGTCCATGAGGTTCACTCGACGAGAAACGTGCCGAACGTTCTCCTCCTTAATAAAAATAGTTTGTCGCCAGGTGATCGTGTGATCATCAGGCCAGCAAAGCAGAGAGATCTGTTGGAGCAGAAACATTACAGAATATCACTTTTTGATCATTAAAAATTACCCGTTTCGCTCAACCGAAAAATATTCTTCTGCTGCTGCTGTCGGGATATATCCAATATGAGTTTGAAGTTGTCCCAACAAAATATATAACTCTTTTTGTAAAAATAAATAAATATATATATTTTTTCCTATCCCACTCGATCCTTTTCCTCCGTCGTATAAAGTTGTTGCGAAATAAAGTTGAAAGGACTTGGCATTCTCACAGCCAACTCTAATTCTTCTTTTTTCGCTTATGATACCATTTACCCGTTCCTATTTTCCGTATGAATTAATATTGCTTTCTCACCCGATCTTCCTGAAACAACCAATATATTATGATTATATGTGTGTGTGCTTCCCTCCACCCCTTCACTTTCACTATTACTTTTTCTGAGAGACAAAAAACTAAGGGGGAAAAACTAGAATTTTTTCGCGTAGGATCTGTGGATCCTCTCACAGATGAAAAAAATAGTAGGCGCTACATCACCACCACCACTACCACCGCCACGGATCCACCATCATACTTTTGCTTCATTTTTTCTCTCTTTTCTTCTGGTTTGTTGCTCCCGTAATAATATATTTCGTCAATATGGTATGCAGTAGTCATATTCGTTTCATTGCGTTTTCCCCCTGCATTCCTCTCTCTCTCTCTTCCGCCGGGCAAGATGAAAGGGGAAAAAACTGGGCAGTGAAATGAATAGGGGCAGTTATTGAGAATGACAAATATGAGTTAGCCTTTTGCCGTGCATTAGCCCGCCGAGCCTAGTTACTCCAACTTTCTCTCTCCCTCTCTCTCTCTCTCCAGTTTTGTGCCTATGGAAAAGGAGGACATGGGGAATGGAATCACAAGACGAAGAAGAGAAGAGACGAGAAAAAAATTATATACACAAGTTAAAAGCAACTCGACTCGACCAATATAAAACACATGAGGAGGTTGAGAGAGAGAGAGAGAGAGATCCTTTCTCTCTCCATTTTCTCCCTCTCTCATATTCCCACTTATTCTGGCAACTGGCCCAATCCCCTGTAGCTTGGAAGTGGAAAGATAGTAGTAGTAGTTGTAGTAGTACTTCTCTGGATTTTTTTTCTTCAGATGACCGGCGAGCTGTTAGTGAACTAGTTACTTATATTGCAAAAGGAAATTCCTCATCTCATAACGTTCCTCTCTCTCTCTCTCTCTCTGCTAGTCGCCGCCGAAACAGTGGCTCGGAATTTCAATGCAGAAACAAGAGGGAGAAAAAAGGGAAATTATGTGTGAGTGAGATGTCTGACTTTTATACTGGGCCAAAAAAATAGTATCCACTCTTTTTTGGTCTTCTGGGCACGACAGTATTGAAAATCTTGAGGTTAGAAAGAGAGAGAGAGAGAGAGAGTTGAGAGTTTCGGGCTTTTCCACATTCCGTACGGGTTGGACCTCCTCTCCTAAGATGCACATAACGAGGAGATTGGGGTCATGAGGAATGTTTCTTTTAATGTACTCTGGGACTGACGGTAATGTTCATGACATCAAAATGAGCGTTTCCTTATTTCCCTAGTAACAATAAATATGAGAGGAAATTATATTTTATTTGGATTTTCGACCGACCGACCGACCGAGATCCCCCCTTCAAATTTCTTCATTTACGAGAAGGATTATAGTTCGTGATGCATGACGAGCGGCGAGATGAGAGGGGCATTGACGTTGTGTAGAATGCCAAGTCCGAGTCAACCAGCATACATTGAGAGAGAAAAAATACTTACATGTATTTTACAAGGCAGAGCTGGACGGACAATTAGCAACAGCAGATACATTTTAAATGGGGTGGACTTAATGCTCCCAGAATAAGAAGGAGAAAAAATCCCATTCCTTTACTCTCTCTCTCTCTCCTCTCGCGGAAGCTACAGATTTTCCCTGTTTCCTCCCCTGATTTAAGCTACTCTCTCTCTCTCTCTCTAATAAAAGGTCGTCATTTAGTATATTTGATGGGAGAGAGAGAGAAAAAAACGGGGATTTCTTTTCTCGGGTTGGTCGGTGGTAGTAGTATAGGAAGCCAGGAGTGAAGTTTCACGCTGAGAGAATATCCCCTCGTCTTTTTCCCTTTTATTTTGCCTCGAATTTAAAATCAATTTCCGCCTTAGTACACATTCGGCGATGTAAAAGGCTTCCTCTCTCCTTTCTCTCTTTCCCATCTCCTCCGCTCCTCCCGCCGTCGTCGTCGTCTCCTCTTGAGTGTGTAAATGTAAGCGCTTTAATATTATGTAAATATCATTCAGACGCTCCTCTAGGTTTTATCTGTGTCATTTCCCAGTGACTGCCTTCTCTGCGCCCCCATTATTATTACTCGTTTTGGCTTTTCATTTTTTGAGGGAGGCTGACGACGACGACTACTTTGCTTCTCGCAAAATTGGTGAGTGTGTGTGTGCAAGCAAGTCCCATCCTCTAGTCCCATTCATTTTCTGACTTTTTACATCGGGCCATTATACTCCACTAAATTCCGCCACTACTACCTCCCAAAAATATAGTGACACTTGTAGAATCTCTGGTGTGTATTTTCTCTCACTCACTCTTCTTCTCTCTCTCTCTCTCTCTCTTGCAAAAGGGAAGAAAATGTAAAAAAGATTTTTTTGTCTCTTCTTCCTTCCAAAAATAGTCTTATAATATGTATGTATAAATCCTCGCCCAATTTATTCCCCATGAAAGGAAGGAAAGCCTTTTCTGGGGCGTTTCAACAGTTTTGGGTCCTCTCTGAATCCCGCATACCTTTCCATTTGAAGTAGACCCAAATGGAAATTCAATTCCATTTTATGGGAATGTTTTGAGCTGATGTTTGGTTATCCAAAGAGAGAGAGAGAGAGAGGGAAATCGGAGCAAGTTGTAAGTGTACAGTTTTATTGAGTTTCTTCCTCTTCTCAAACTGCAAGTATGGATTTGTAAAGAGGCCATTTCAATACCTAACATATACATACAGAGTACCTACTTCATTTTCTTGTTTTTTTACTCTCCTCCTTCCTCCTCCTCCTTTTCCTCTTCCACTCTATTTTCATGTTTAAACAAAACATGGAAAAAGAAGCACCATCGAATCGGGATGGGAATTGGAACAGATTTTTGAACAGGAAAAAAAAGAAGAAAAAAAAAGATTTTCTTAACGATCCCTCCCTTTTCCCCCGATTTTTCCTTTCTTGGGTAAACGAGTTGTTTTTATAGACAAAAAAATAATATGCTCGTCGTGTCCTTAATTCAGTTTTAAGATTTGCTACAAAAACAACCTGTTCTACTTTTATGAAGTAATTTCATCACTCTGTCTCTCTCTCTCCTTGAATTCCGAACTAAAATGTCCTAAAATGTTCGTAAAATTTAACAGACTACGCCGCCAATTCCCGGGTTACCCGGTCTTTTTTCAGCAGCAGTTATGTGGTTAGATCAAAAACGGAAAACGGGAATGCATCAAAGGTGAAATCGATATTGGCCAGTGGTCCTCCTCTTCTCCTCCCTCTCCCTCGAGAGCATAATGTGTTTATTTATCACATGTTCTCATGTGATATATGTTATCCAAGCCAACTCTCCACAGAAAGGTGTGTAATGTGT
>JAANSN010003567.1:0-18141 GCA_036850665.1 Dicranocentrus wangi | reverse complement strand
AAAGTCGATAATCATTTTGATCTTCCATGTTCTCAAACCTGTGCCCGCTTTGATGTTAGCTTAGCTCGACTGAGTTTCCGTTAGCAACACAATCAAATCATACGGATTTCGTTTTGCAAATGTGGTGCAAAGAAATTCAAGACAACTATTTTGTATTGTAAGCATTATTAATTTTACGTTTGCTGGTTAAGGTATAATCAGTTGTCAATTATGTTATTTCCTGCTTGAATGCCGGAGGATCCAGTAGGTGTTCCAAAATGTCCTCTCTCTATCAACATACGGTTGCAAAGCGTTCTCATACTGTAGTGACTCCAACGAATCGAAAAAGGCGTAGAGTTCATCGTCCAAAACGATGCAAATTTAATACCATAGGATACCGTGTGGCATTAATCGTGTAGCAAAAAGAGTAAATAAGTATACCAATATGTTGTAGGATGTGTTTGTAACTTAGGTATGTTGCAAGACATCATAAACATAACGGCACAAAGTGCATTTAGGTTATAATGGCCAAATGTTTATTTAAAATTGGCTATTACAAATGCTTGCAGTAAAAGCAAATTATTACTGCACGGCTCGTGTTTAAAAGTTTTCCCTCACATGTTAAATGCCTTCCAAAGATGTCACCTGATTTAATTATACTAGACACATTTGTGGATGTTTGCACTCGCGTGCGGAATCATGCCAACGCTGAAATGCAATCCCTCGCGGTCAATCCGTCTGAGGAAAATGTTCCGTACAAATAACCCATGTCCTCTTCTGGCATAATTATAGTGTTAGTTGGATTCCAAAAACTACTCAAAGTTGGCAAATTACATATGCTTGTGATTATACTGTTTGTGATTTTGGTGTTTAATTTCACAACCTGCATTTGGTCATGCAAGCCATGTAAAAAGATATGATTAAGATTTGTGAATGAACACAGCGCTAACTTCCGTCCTTAGACTTTTAAATTAATACGTTCATTAGAGAACAGTGTACGTAAATACAGGGTCTGTCTGAACCTTGCTCGCTATTGTGTTGCACTGTAGATGCCACATGTCACGCAGAGAATCGTTTGCACATTGCACAAAGGAATGCAAATTGCATCTCAGAGTGGACCAGATCACACCTGCACAGTTAGGGAAGCCGTTTAGTTAAAATATTCTTGCTGTTAAAGATTGTTGATATCGTAGGAGTTTGGTTTATTACAGTTTATTGGCTTATGTTTCGTACGTTGTTGTTTTCTGGTATTATTATTTAATGATCGGACTAGAATCAACGTTTTTCGACAATATGGATCGAGGTTTGAAATCTTTTAGGGCCATCAAATGTAATGAGGTTCTCAAAGCTTACGTTTGCAACATAAATAACGATATGCACATCTGTGGAATGATTCAGATCAACTTTCGTAGCAAAGATTGCAATCCCATATTATTATTAATGTTACAAAACTTACCGTTGTTTGAGGACGGAGACACTAACCTTTCAACGTTGCTGATTCACTAAAACGGATGGGTCTTGTTAGTATAAACTAAATCAGGTATAACCGTTTTAAAACACACTATGTATACTCGACAATCATTCCTATATCAAAGTGATGTACTGTGTTTTAAATGGGTCATGGCAAAACTGGTTGACAATCACGGTCTATTTCCATACTTTCTATTGCGTTTTTAGTGATATTTTCCATTGCTGCTGCATTGAATAATGTTTATTTATTTGATATCGTTTATGCCAATTTCATGGATACAAAACCTTTACATAACTTCGGCTGAACATGGAGACCGGTCATTGATACTTGTGAATATAAACCTAATCTTAATGTATACATCATAATTGTACAAACTTTTTATATTTATGTTGCGTCAAATTTGTCGTGATGTGGGTGAAGGCGCAAAATGTGTGACTGTGACACTTGATATTTTATAATTATTATTTAAGATTTTCAATCAAACAATTAAAACTCGTCTTCAAACATTATAACTCTATTTCGCCTAAGCATTAAAAATCGACTAATGTGAGCCGTCACCCTATCCATTGACAACACTGCCTCATTGATACCCTTCCCGCACCTCTCTAACAACTTTTGAAAGCACGCACTCTTAATTATTGCGAGACCTGCGATCTCTAAAATGAAGGAAATCATCCCCGCCGCCACACCCATGCCAAACACGTCAAAAACTATTTTAATGTTTCCATCCATGGTCGCCCTCTCCATCTCGACCGGAATGGAGGAGAGCCGCTTCCTCGTGTAGACATCCGCCACGGATTCCTGAAGCCATCTCCAGACGCCTGATTGGCTGATGCTTCTCAATGCAAGGATGGCATATTCAGGGAGCCATCCTCCAATTTGAAATGTGACTCCGGGCCGGTATAACAGCTCCTTGCCTAGGTGCGCTCTAGACTGTCCCAAACCTCTCAAAGTTTTTGTGTAGTTAAGGGCAACGGACGTAGGGAGGACCACTGCAACTTGCTCACATTTCTCTAGTCTAGCCAGCAACTCCCGCTTTTCCAGGTTCATGTAGTATAACTTGGAGAGTTCCCTAATGGGCGAGGATCTTTTTTCCGCCCCGCTCTGGACTAACAACTCCGCAGTGTTTTCCATCAGACTTGTATTATTCAAGTAGTGGGAAAGATTGGACTGGCTGGATAGGTGAATTCGAAGCAGCTCCGATGTGAGGCCGAGGCGGATTTCTACTCCTTCCCCGTCAGCAAAAATTTCGAACATGTGCGTATTCCCTTGGCTGCCAAATTCTATTCCTTCGCCACCTCCTCCTCCTCCGGCCATTATATCCACCACCTCTCCGACATTTGTGTGAGCAAGTTGCGTGAAGATGCGGAAACCCGCTTTGAGAAGTTGATCAAAGCGTTGAGGCGGGCTCAGTTTGCGGGGAGCGCTCAAGTTGTACACGTTGTCGTATTTGTACGCATTGCTGAGGACCACGCCGGCCAACAACAGCCCACCCAGATGGTACTTGAGGGGGAGGAGTTGGTTCTGGTTGGCGGTGAGTGGGACTCCCTTTTCCAGTAAAATCATTAGAGGATGCATCATCACGCCAGAGGAAAAGAAGCCCATTTTATTATTGCTTTTACTGGAACCAACTCCTCCTCCCGGACTGTAGTTCTCCAGATTGTAGGAAATAACCGGAAATACCAGTAGTAATCCAAGAATCGTTAGCCAGATCCCGGTGTCAAATATCCAAGTGAGCTCATCATAGCCAAGATGGCTCCGGACTATTCCGCAACTCAGGAATTCCAGGGAATTTGCAGTATCGTCCACGTTGGTTGGGAAATCTTCGCGGACCTCGAAAAAAAGCTCGCTTTCCATTATGGATACGGCAAAAGGAGCCGTTTGTCCGGGAATCCAGCGGGTGTCCTCCCTCCAAACCCCGCGCACGCAGGTTTGATACTCCCTCAGGCCGTAGTAATAGGCGTGCTCCATGATTGTGTGGTTCTTGAAGATGCCCGCTAGGAGATGGGCAAACAGCGGAGCAGCCCAGCTCGTGGCAGAATGCATCATCTTTCTCGCTTTCGGCATCCCTCTCAAATTTCCCACCATCTCACACGCGTGAAATAGGTAAATGTACGTGCCGGCGTTCCATAACCGCTCCCACGGGATCTGGAAAACGAGGAGCACTCCTTCCGATTTACTACCTTCCAAACGGGGCGCGTTTTGCAGGAGCAGGCTGAAATTGGTTTGCATTGGGCGTGGAACGGGGTTCAAACTCATTACAGTGCCCACACAAGCCAAGCAAAACTCAAACACCTTCAAACTGCTGCCAAACTGGAGGATGTCAGGGTGACCAGAACCACCACCACCACCACCCTCAAGTGACATAATATTTGTTTCCAAAAGGAAGTACATGTCTCGGAATGTGTGGAGGAGGGCCAGGGAGGGAGCTTGACTGTCCTGCTGCTGATGCTGCTGCTGCTGCCTCACAAGTGGGGACACAATCCAATCCGCTAAACTCTTCCTGTAAGTAACACCCATGCTGGCTTCCTTGACCACCAATATGTGTATCCTCTGAGCAGAGGGAGAGGGAAAAGTTGCAAATTGGGGTTCACCTGCAAAGCTGCTGATGGATCTTGCCCGTAAGTTGAATTCTTGTGGGAAGAGCTCCACGTTCAGCTCGCAACGCCATGGCTTCGAGTTACTAACGTATCTCGCTGGATGGATGGACTCGCAAAGGGCTTGTCCATAAAATCGAAGACTAGAGATTAGCACGTATTTTGAGAGGGGACAGTCAGTGGGGGGATTGCTACCACTCACTGAGATGTTGTTAAATATTCGACTCATTCCAGCCGGGATCATTACCAGTGTTTTTATTGGATCACCACGGGGGTCGTCGTCGTCAATGTCTCCTTGTGCCTTCACTTGGCTCAGAATGGCAGGCTGAGCTCTCCTCAAAACAATTGGGGTTTGGTGGGGAGGGTTGAGATCCACTCCCTGGAAATTGGTGATGAGAGTGAAGCAGCCTTGGGGAAACTGGAACTGGCGGAGATTTATTGCCAGAATTATTGATGAGGAGTCTTCTTCCAGCTTGCTTACTCCGTCATGATCCTGAAAGAATGAGTCGAAGGTTCGAATGACTTCTGACTGTTGTTGAGAGGAGTGGGCGAGGAGTTTGCTCCGGAGATGCTCAATTGGGCCAGACGTTAGTTTTAGGAAAAGGTTAGATTGGGGATCCCAAAGTAAGGCATGTTCCGGTTTGTACGGGCGGATGGGCGAACCAATCGTTGTTGTTGTCACAATTATTATTGCAGCAGCAAATCGAAGAACTACACCTGTGACAGGTGACAAGGGAGCTAAACACGGGTTACCCATGTTTGTACTTGTCAACTCTGAGAAATATTTTTTACTAACAATTTCTGCTGTTTTGATTACTTTTTCTGCGAGAATTTTGAGACATTAGTTAGGCTGCGTGAATTTTGGAGAATAGATGGATGCGCCACAGAAACTAGCTGTGAAAGGGCGTGCCAGACTAAAATGCCTTCAATTTTCACATTTGACAGGGAGCTAGCTAGTGATGCTTTCTTTCGCATCGAGTTTTAGCAACTAATCTAAAGGAATTTGGAATGAAGGTGGTGGTGGTGGTGCGTGACTGAAACTAATTGTGACAATGCTTGTGAGGATGGCTGGAAAACTGGCTCATTTACCATTCAGATTTGACAGGATTAGTTGTTAATTAAAGGAAATAATAATGAAATTAGAAGGCGGCACTGTTGTCAAAGAGGTTTTGACCAGCCTAAATCTTAAAATTATTTACGTACATGAAGAGGAAGCTTGCAAAGGATAAAGTGAAATTAGTTTGAAATTATATTTTCTACGCTTCAGCCGATATCTAACATTAACTTTGCTTCTGAACTTTATTTTCCCTACTGGATACTACTTCCATTTAGACCGTCAGTTTAAGACTTAATTTCCATGGGGACGTATAAAACACAGAGGAGCAACTAGTTGGAAGCCCCTATCTTCAAATTACTTTAATCACGCTAATTCCGTTTCAATTAATTCTTCGAAATTGTTATTCCGATAGATACGCCATGTAGGATTATTAACAAAACATTGAGCAAACCTATCAATTAATTTTGTTACACATTAGAACTAACAATAATGAGAATAATGGATAAGAATTTCAAAATTTAATTATAAATATTTGCGTAATTTGCTATGACAGGAGATGATTAAATTAGAGGCTAGTGCTGTTGAACCATTATAATTAATCCAAATATGAGTATTAAATTAAATTAAATTAAGAACATCAACTCAGAAGGAAAAGGCAACCAACCTCAATCAAATTGGGCACAGAAAGTTCCACCACTTACTTATTATTATTATTATTATTATTATTAAATCTTAATTTCGAGCTTGGACAGAAACTGGGCTTCATTTTTCAAAGTGAGTGGCTACTTGTATTACACACAACGAGAGAATGATTATTTCTATAGCTAAGCTAAATGATGTAATGGGCTTTAAAGCGATCCTCGCAAAACTGGCCCAAAGTCACGATCTATTTACAAGTTTTCTATAACATTTTGAGCGATATTTTCCATTGCTATGTTATGTCCTACAAGGTTAGGGTACAAGGGAAACCTAATGAGAGGTGAGGCGAGGTGCACGCTAGTGGTATTCTTGACCTTGAATTGTACAGTTTATTTACACGTAGCAAGTAACATCTTCATAGCTTGGATTCTCATACAGATCTGCCAGGAGTACAGAATAACTCAGGCTCTATAAGACTTATCTCTACTTCTAGAAGACACAGTTCTTCTGGAACTAATCAGGCAATCCAGACAGACATATTATCCTGTCTGGATACATATTAAATCCAATTACATTCATTTAAAAATTAGAATATTTCTTACAAGACAGTATTCACTTTCACGTGTATATTAGCATATACCACACTATATTTGGTAAACAGGTATAGCAGGGAATAAGGAGAGATGATGTTTGAAACGTCCGAATAATTGTAGTACAAAAGCGAAAAGCTGATTTTCCAACCCACGAGAAAATGGGTTTTATATATATGAGTTTTATGATAGGGAACAGACACCAAATTTTTTTGTTGGGATGTATTTTCAAAGATACGACGTGAACTATATCTTGAATTTGACTTTAATTCGTTAATTTTGAAAAAAACTTTAATTCAGCTACTTTGTTAATTTTTTAATTAGCTTAAGCAAAATATTAATTAACATTCCTTATACACTCTAATCATTACTTACATTATATTTTAACAAACATAATGGGGGTGGAATTTCTTTCAAATGTCACGCGACCAGGATTTCGGAGACCCAGTTTTCCCGGAATTGGATCACATTAAAATCCCGGATATTAGACAAAAATTTTGAAAAAGCACGAAAATGCTCAAAAATGTTTGAAAAGGTTCGAAAAAAGTTCCTATTAAAAATCCCGGAAATGGTATTTTAAAGGTCTTAAAGGTCCCGGGAGCGGTGCTTGCGCGCTCGTAAAGAAAGTCCACCCCAATTAATAACTATGTGTAATATGACGATGACAATAGTTTATTATGATGTAAATTGAATGAAATTGCATTACTTGTGACATTTAAAAGTTTATCAAAGTTTGACTTAACCCAACAATTAAAGCTCTTGTCGAAACGCTACGACTCTATTTCCTCTCAACAGTAAAGCTATACTAATATTAGATAACACTTTCTTGATTGACGCCTTGGCGACCTTCATGCCTTCCCCACAACAACACCTCCTCAACATCTGTTCGAAGCGGGCACTCCTGACGATTGCAACCCCTCCTGTCTCCAAAATGAAGGACATCAGTCCCGCCGCCAGACCCATGCCAAACACGTCAAAAACTATCCGAATATTCCCATCCATTGTCGCTCTCTCCATCTCGACGGGAACGGAGGAGAGCCTCTCCCTTGTGTAGACGTCCGCCACGGAGCCCTGCAGCCACCTCCAGACGCCGGATTGGCTAACACTTCTCAATGCACGGATCGCGTGCTCAGGGAGCCATCCTCCAATTTGGAATGTGACGCCTGGCCGGTACAACAATTCCTTCCCGAGGTGCGCTCTGGATACCCCCAACCCCCTCAACGTTTTAGTGTAGTTGAGAGCGACGGGTGTGGGGAGGATGAGTGCCACTTGGTCACATTTCTCTAGTCTCCGCATCAACTCCTCCTGCTCAAATTGCTTGTAGAACAGGAGCGGGTAGTCGGGTGTTGCGCTGCGGCTTGCAATCCTCCAGCTACGCTCCAGCAATTTGAAAGAGGTGTCCATTAGCTTGCTTTTATTCAAATATTTGGAGACATTTGTCATTTTGTACTGCTGGATTCGTAGCAGCTCCGATATCAGATTGAGATGGATTTTTCCACTTCGTCCTCCCTCCGGGTTTTCAAGGATTTCCAGCTGGTGGGAGTCGCCCTGGCGCCTACTAATCCTTGCTCCTCCCCCCTCCATTAGCTTCAACGCAGTGTTCACCCGCTCGGCTGACATGCGGCTCAAAATCTCAAAAGCAGCCGCCCCTTTCCACAGTTGATCAAATTGTTCCGGCGGGGTCAGCTTCTTTGGGGCACTCAAGTTGTACACGTTGTCGTATTTGTACGCATTGCTGAGGACGACACCCGCCAACAGCAGCCCACCCAGAAGGTATTTGAGGGGGAGGAGTTGGTTTTGGGTGGTGGTCCATGGGACCCCCTTCTCAAGTAAAACCATTACAGGATGCATCATCACGCCAGACGAGAAAAAACCGATTTTACTGATGCTTTTATTGGAGCCAACCCCTCCTCCAGGACTGTAGTTCTCCAGATTGTAGGAAATAACCGGAAATACCAGTAGTAATCCAAGAATCGTTAGCCAGATCCCGGTGTCAAATATCCAGGTGAGCTCGTCATAGCCCAGATGAGTCCGGAGTATTCCGCAACTCAGGAATTCCAGGGATTTTGCCGGATTGTCGACATTGGTTGGAAAGTCCTCCCGGACCTCTAGAAATAGCTCGTATTCCAGTATGGAAATCCCAAAGGGAGCTCCTTCCCCTGCTATCCAGCTGCTGTCCTCCCTCAGCACTCCGTCCACGCACGTTTTGAGTTGCCCCACGCCGTAGTAATATGCGTGCTCGATGATTGTGTGGTTACGGAAAATGGTGGCGAGGAGATGAGCAAATAGCGGGGCTGCAAAGTCGGCCTCCATGTACATCAGCTTTCGGACTTTTCCCATCGCCCTCCAATTTCCAATCATTTCACATGCAACGCTCGTGTACAGGTAAGCCCCGGTTGCGTGTATCCTCCCCGGCGGGATCTTCATAAAGAGGACTACTCCCTCGGATTTGGCTCCCTCCAAATGCCGGAGATTTTGGAGGAGAAGGGTGAAATTGTTTTGCATTGCGAGAGGAACGGGGCTCAGCGACATTTGTGTGTCCACGCAAGCCAAGCAAAAGTGGAACACCTTGAGGCCGCCAAAATGGACAGCTACATTATCATCCCCTATCCCCAAGGAACTACCTCTCTTTTGTGTCAAGTTTGCCTCCAAAAGGAAATACATGTCCCGGAATGTGTGGAGCATGGCGTAGGTGGATTGCTCATCATGTTTTGTCTTTTGACTAACAAGTGGGGAGGCAATCCAGTCGGCCAAACTCCTTCCGTAGAGGACGTTCCTTGCCAGCAGTGCTTCATTGACAACCAAAATGTGGACCCTTTGCACGGACAAAGACGGGAAAAATGCAAGGGAATTCCCATTTTCTTCTGCAAACAGCTTCGTCCTCGCTCGTAAGTTGAAACCCTGTGGAAACAGCTCCATCCGCAGCTCGCACCGCCATGGCTTCGTGTTGAAGGAATACTTTGCCGAATCAATGGACTCGCAAAGGGCGTCTCCGTAATCCCGAATTGGAGAGAGTAGCACGTATTTTGAGAGGGGACAGTTGGACTGATTAGCAGTGTCCAGCGTGAAATTGAAATTATGGAATATTCGGTTCATTCCAGACGGGATCATTACCAGGGTTTTGGTGGGATCATAAGAGTAGTAGTCGAGCTGCCCCTGACTGACTTGGCCCAGAAGAGCGGGCTGAGATCTCCTCAGAACTATTGGGGTTTGGTGGGGAGGGATGAGATTCACTCCTTGGGAGTTGGTGATGACAGTGAAGCAGCTTCCTTCTTCAGGGAATCCAAACTGGCGGAGATTCACCACCATTGTCCCGGAATGATCCACTTGATTGGTCTGGTGATCGTGAAAAAAGGATTCAAACCATGCGAATTCCTGGTAAGAGGAAGTGAGTTGGTTTCGGAGATGCTCGATTGGACCAGAGGTTAGTTTGAAGTGACGGCTTGTGTGTGGATTACGAAGGAGGGACTCCTCCAATTTGTACGGGACTGGTGGTGAACCACTGACTATCATCACCCTTATGGCAGCTAACAAAACAAAGCCTAGAGCCAATGAAATTTGCGGGGGATTCATTTTTGAACCTGCTAATAAACAATAACTATATATTTCTCGGGGAGAATTTCCCTTGTTTTTCTCATACGCTTTTGAATGGGGTTTTAATCTTTAACAACTAATCTAATGGTGCTTGGAGTTGAGGTGGTGCGTGACTGAAACTAATTTTGATAATGCTCGTCAACAAATAAGTAATTTGCTAGTTTACCTATCTGGTTTGACGGGATTATTATTGCTAATTAAAGGAAATGATACATGTAATATAATTTTGTGAGGCGGCACTGTTGTTGTCAAAATTGTTTTGACTAATCTAAATGTGAAAATTGTTTGGAGGTATGAAGAGGAAACCTTGCAAAGGATTAACTGAAACTATTTTGAAATTTTCACTGATCTGAAACCATTTCATAAAATTAACTTTCCTTCCAAACTTTATTTCCTGACTGGATACTTCCATTAAGTAAAACCCTGTAGCTTTAGCAATCATTTTCATGGGGACAAAGTACAAAGCGCAAAAGGAACGATTCTGGATTGATAGATAGTAAAGCTTCCTTGTGTAGGGGCGTGTCGGTCTCAAAATTATTTTAATTACGGTACTTCCATTTCAATTAATTCGTCCAAGTTATTATTCTGATAGACACGCTATTTTTAAATACATATATTGAAATCGTCAGGAAAAATTTTACGACGGTCGATTTGGCTGAAACTCGGTATATATAGATGTTTTTCGACACGTAGATGCCGAATCCGGTGACCAAAAAGGGTACCCCCTTCGGTTTCGAGATAATCGCAAAAAACTGTAATTATGCAAATGAGCTAATTTGCATAATTTTGGATAATCTTGGAAAATTCTAAATCCGTGCAATGGTTATACTATGTTAGGGGGTGATGTATATCTTAGGGGCGTACTATATAAAGTGGGGGTAGGATTATTAGGCAGGGGTGTATTATTTGAGGTGAGGATAGGGTGTACTATCCATGGGTATACTATATATATGAGCTGGGGTAGGGGTAGGCTAGCTAGGGTTGCACTATATGTAGTTAACATAAGGCAATAAATCTATATGTACACTACATTATGGGGTATGGGGTATTTGATACAACAATTTGAGTAATTGTGGAAAGGGGCCTTCGAGATTTTCAGCCGTCTGTCACCCACAGACTTGCAACTTGCGATGAACATAATCGAGGATGGAGAAGGCGTAGTTGGTGCACACAATCCCGACTCGCAGCACCAGTTGGAAATCCGGGAAAACCCGAGAGGACGAGTTGGAAGAAAACTCAATCTGATTTCCGAACTGTTACGAATTCAGCAATCCAACTTCACAAATGTTTCCAAGTATTTGAATAAAAGCAAGCTACTGGAAAATTTTTTGGAGTTGCTGGAGCGGAGCGGCGCTGAAAGCAGGGCTGCCAACCCCAGACAGTGCGACTTCAGGTACTACACCGACATGGAGAAGGTGGAACTGGTGCGGAGATTAGAGAAATGTGACCAAGTTGCAGTCATCCTCCCCACACCGGTTGCCCTTAACTGCACCAAAACTTTGAGAGGTTTAGGACACTTCTAGGGCGCATCTGGGCCAGGAACTGTTGTACCGGCAAGGTGTCACATTTCAAATTGGAGGATGGCTCCCTGAATATGCCATCCTGGCATTGAGAAGCATCAGCCAATCAGGCGTCTGGAGATGGCTTCAGGAATCCGCGGTGGATGTCTACACGAGGAAGCGGCTCTCCTCCATTCAGGTGGAGATGGAGAGGGCGACAATGGACGGGAATATTCGGATAGTTTTTGACGTGTTTATCATGGGCCTGGGGGAATATCCTGAGTGTCATCAGAATCATCATGCTCATCTTCTTCATCAGAATCTGATGAACTAGCTACGTTATCTTCACGGTGGATTTGTCTTAAGCGAACATTAACATTTTCATCTGCTCCTACTTCCTGCATTATACCTACGACATCTTGCAATGCTGGGATTTCTGGGAGGCACATGACGATCATCGACGGTGTCACCTATACGGTGTGACCAGTGATAACTGTCTGATTTAAAAAGTTTGGCAGTTGGTCAAACATAACATCATCACCGTGAATCTTCAAATTTAGTTCTCGGAGGTTTGGCAGGCACCTCCGAGCATAGTCCAGCATTTCATCAACACGGGTTTTTACATTGAGAAGATGCACATTAAGAACATCCGGGCACGTCTCGACGTTTTTCAACTGATGAAATTTGTATATCAGTTTTTGGGAGTATCGATACAATTAGCAACATGGGTTCTTATTAGCGTACTGGTGTATCATATCACAGATCGCAATAACACGAGGTTTGGTAATAAGGTATTAGTGCTTCATGAAATGAATAGACTGCTTGTCTAATGAATAATAAACTAAAGAATACTTTTCCTGAGCTAACTCACAGTCGCCGTAAAATTAACTACCTATGGATTATACTATCCACTTCTGCAGATAGTAGTCCTTAAGCCACGTTGCGTCGCTTAAAAAGATGCGTATATATGGGTTGCAACGACCGTAAGATACGTATGTCTAATGATGCTGTAATGCTATTCAGCTATTCCTACCTAAAATCTAATAAATAAACTGAGTTTGAAGGGTTTTTGGTTTCTGGATTTTCGGCTACTATGGACTTGTAAAGACTGCTAAAATACGATTACTGACAAACACTTTGTTTAATAGTAATCATAAAAGTATTAAGAATTTTATTTCTCGAATTGCCAGATTTCGAATGTTTACCAAATGTTACTGACTCTGACTGACTGCCAGAACTGCGATGGTTAAATGGAGCTCTTGTTCTTCTAGATTTTGTTAGCTCCCTGTCCGATTGCAAAGTGTGTGATACCCGTCTCTATGTGTGATGTCTTCCTGTGTGGTTTGCATTTTGAAGTCCGCTTTGTTGTGTACTCAATGTTTCGTTGTGCCTGGACTCGGTTCCCCATGACTAGTTTCTACAGAACATAACGAGCTACATTAAGTTTACATAAAGATTGTTTATTAATACAGCAACATCTTTTCAACCCGAAAGGGGTACAATGTAAAATGTATCGTGTTGCCATAAAAATTCTGCAGGACTCCGATATAATTCTGATATTGAAGGGTATGTTAGGATAGCTTACACGTGGAATAAGATATAAATAGGTATGTGTTGGTATAGTTCGTACTATATATATATATCTCATACTTGTATAATTTCCGTAGCTGTTTCATATACTATTGTTTCAGTTTTAGCAACATAACTTAATTCCACCACAGAACTACTTTCGGCGGCGTTTCAGATTGCGAAAAGCACGAAATTAATTCAAAAGTTATTTTCATTCAATCAGCGGGAGCACTTTATCTCGCAGAGCCAAGCAAGTGCTCGGCGCGACAATTTCGAGGTGACCAAAGGAAACAGGCTGCGGGTACGCTACAATCTAAGAAGGCAAAGTGTTTGTACCTCGTAATATGGGCTTATATAGTATGCTCACCCTTGCATCGCAGGAGCTAATAATAACACACGAACTCATTCTGCTCTGCGTGGTCTTCTCCGACTCATTCCATGAAGGAGTTTGTACTTAAATAGAACATATTTTCGTACTAGGTATCCTGGGAATTACTGTCCAAAAAATTTCTCAAATTCTTAATTTATTTTTTTTGCCAACGGAGTTTTTGGTTTTTTGGTATATTGAGTACTCTGAATTTTTGAAAAGAACATTTCATCATACTGACAAGTAATAAGTGCGTTACCCCTTTCAGTAATTGCTCCTCTGGTTGGGTAATAATTGAAAACTACAAACGCTTGGAAGAATTTTATGGAACACTTGCCATCAATTGCAGTGCATTACAGCTCTTACCTAGCCGCGAACAAATTGGATTCGGGTATGCATACAAAATAAAGTGGTGGTCAATTTTTCAATTCATGTGTCAGTGATGGTCAATTCCGTTGGCGTGTCAAACTGCTCGCCTATGAGAAATCTCCTGGCCCCTGTTGAAGTGACGAAAGCGTCATTGGCAGACATGATAGAGGTTTTAAACGACAATTTGAAACTAGGAACTAAATCATTACCAGAAAGATTTAAGTTTTCTTGTCTACGACAACAGTTGAGAGAAACTGCGGCTCAATTCTTTCCAGACCTCCGCAGCCTGACTTTACACTGCAAATTTGAAAAGGAACTTGATACATGCCTACGGGACCAATTTGTATTTGGTTAGCAAGTAACTGAGCACAAAGGGTGATTTTCATCAAGGATGACAACGTAACTAACCTAACTTAACCAACGAATCTGACATTAGATGAGACTTTGCGTGGAGATAGCGATTGGGTGGACCCTTACCATGTATTAATTTGAAGCAAGTGCGACGAAGATTTTTGGAAAAGAACTCTAAAGTGAAGCTTGTTTTGATTTAGTTAATGAAACTTTGTAGATTGATTTGTATTGGATGTAAACATTGCAAATTAGGGTGTTTTGGGGTGGGTTTGGGTAGTATGTTTGCCCAAATTGTAGTTTCAAAATTGCTTAGGGTGAATTGTGTAATGCAGTTTGCGGGGGGTGCTTTATGCTGCCCGAAAACGAGTTATATGGGAGTTTGCACACTGCCGGTATATGGAAGTGTGAATGTCATTTTATAATGTTTATTATGTGCCATATGTACATGGTGCATTATAAAAACACAAGTTGGGAGTTGGGTGAAATGTCTTTCCCGTGTTTCTGGATATCTGTTTATCCGTTTATCTGGTTATCTGTTTATCCGCCCTATTACGCCAGTATGCTTCATCCGATTGACGCCAAACTTGACATATACGTTCATTGGTTACTAAGGAACAATCCCGTTGAGTTTTGGCCAAATTGGTCAGAGGTCAACCAAATTCAGAAACATGTAAATAATACAAAATGTAGAATTCTCATCGTGCCAAGGGATAAAGCAAGACAAATAAAGATAATTGAGTCACTTGACCTAGGTCAGAGGTAAATCTTCTAAGCTAAATGCATTTCCTGAATTCTGACAACGCCAGTAGATGATTAAAGACAGAAGAAGATAACCCAGTAACTTGATCTAGGTCAAAGGTCAATCCAACAAAATGGCATATATCCCAAAGTTAATGATATTTACACGACCATAGATAATAAAAACAACAAATGAATTGAACAACTTGACCTTTGACCTCCTTGTACATGGCACATCACTAATCTGATTACCGATTTTATTTTAAGAGGGTTATGTAATTTAAGAGGGTTTAAGAGGTAATTATCAAATGAGGCATAATATATTCTTATAATCATGACGACACCTGCCAGGGAAGTGACTTGGGGTGGCTGCAAATAACTATTGCTTTTTGAACAATCGGGTTTCACGAAAACATGGCAATCTCACAGCAGCACCAATGTTCGTCTTGAGTTTAAGCACTGTCATAAATCTCAAGGTCAAGTTACTCACTTAAACAACAGCTAAAAACTGCTAATTACTCCAGACAATAAATCATAAATCTCAATCAAGCGGAATTTACGAGGGGTTGAAACTAATTAATTTATATGGAATATAAAATGATCAAGGTTGCAAGCCTCCTCCTAAAAGTAAAGAGTTCTGAAGATTTGAGACACGTATACCCCACAGTTGATATTCGTTGTTCGAGAAGCTCTTATATTCTAATTAGCTGGAAAACAATTCAAAATGGCCAGCTATATTTTTTCTCCACCTCATCTCCTTCTACTGCTAGCTTGTTTGCTCCCCGCAAGTTTAGCACATCCAAAAACCAATCCCAAGCCTAATCTTCCTCCTCCGGAAAGACTCAAAGTGGAACTTCAACCCCGATACCGACTCCTCCTCTCTGGCGCTGCTGCAAACCCGTACCCCAAGGTTCTCCCCGCCATGATGCTCCCCATCACTGGGATTTTCGAAAACTGGACTCGCTCCGTCCAAGAGGATCTTCAGCAAGGGATTCGGCATATATTCCAAACGGAAAACGAGTGGACATTCTTCCTGCACGGGACTGGACTCACGGCAATGTCCACCGTCCTCGACAATCTGCTCGAGGTGGGGGATAAGATTGTGATTGCCGTTTGTGGCTATTGGGGGGACGTGGTGGTGGATATGGCAAGGCGATACGGTAGTTAAAATAAAACAAAAAACAACACTTTTTGTTTGAAATTCCGTTTCTTTCAAAATATCCTCCTCACTTAAATTTTTCAGGTGCGGACGTGATCAAAGTGGAAAAGCCGTGGGGTCAGGCCTTCACCCAGGATGAATTTGAAGCAGCGGTGGAGGCAAACAAGCCCAAGGTATTGTTTGTGATAAGCGGGGAAAGCTCTACGGGCGTCTTTCAGCAATTCGACAAAGTCGGAGAAATATGCCTCAAGTAAGCAAAAAATTAAAATTCCCACCTGACCCCTCCACCTCCGTTTCCTCAGTTTAAATCAATTTTTTTTTGTAAATTTCATTTTCCAGACACAATTGCATTTCTGTGGTGGACGTGGTTGGCACGGTGGGCGTCGTCCCTGTTCGAATGGACGAGTGGAAGATTGACGTGATGTATGCCAACACGCAAAAGGGATTCGGAGGGGTGGTGGGCTTAGGCCCCGTGTCGTGGAGCCAGCGCGCCGTGGAGGTGGTCAAGGCGAGGAAGACCCTGCCTCGAATGAGGAACCACGACATCCTGCTCCAGACTAAGTACTCCTGGTTCAAGTCCGCAGACGACATTCGCTTTTTCCTTCACTCGCTCTCCCTTCCCCTCTTTTGGGGGATCCGGGAGGGACTCGCCTGGGTGGCGAATGAGGGGCTGGCGAGCGTCTGGGAGCGGCATTTTGACACCCACCACTACTTTAATGAGCGAGCTGTAAAGGAGCTGGGTCTCGAGTTTTATGTGGCAAACGAGATGGAGCGGCTGATTGGGACAACGACATTTAAAATCCCACCGGGCAAGGATTTGGTCAAAATTGAGCAGTACACTGCCGACAAGTAAGTTGGAGTGGTGGCGGTTGTTTGTGACTATGGGTCAGGTCAGGTGGGTTGTGGGGTGGTGGTATGGTGGTTTAATATTTCAAATTATTTTTTGGAAATTATGAAGATACGACGTGCTCATTTCTGGCGGATGTGGCTCCACCTACGGACACTTTATTCGCACTGGACTTTTTGGCTACAATGCCCGACGGGATGCGGCTGACAAGCTTTTTGGCGCCCTGAGGGAGGCCTTGGAGTGTACATGCACCAACTTGAACTCGACGGATCCATTGCGTTAGAGAAGAAGAAGCTGGGTGGTGGTGGTGGTTGGTTCAATCCACCTCACATTTTTTTAATTACGTTTATCTCCTCATTTACATTCTTAGGTTAACTGCTAAACTGATTGATTACTATGGTAGTAGTAATAAAATAAATGAGTGTAATTAAAATTATGACAGTTTTAGCGATAGTGATTAAAACAATAAAATCTGGCTGTCAACTTCCTTTTCTAACAAAGGCTCGTAAAACATATGCCATATGATCGCATTATATTGACATCAGACCGAACCGAGATAAATCATTAAGTCTTTGTCATTTTAATTTATGCTAATTTCGTTTTCGCTAATCTAAAGTGGTATCGATGCATGTCAGATTATTTAAGAGATTTAGAAAGTGTCTTAACAGAGATTACATGCACGTAAATCAGAAATTATTAAGATACTAAAAGGCGGGCGAGACCCCGTTACATGGGTCTATGAATCCATGTCATGGCGCAGAGAAAGCCAAAAATTGCGCCAATGGGACATATTTACGTACATACACTTGAAATTAAGGACGGCACTTTTGTCCTTATTACACGAGTTTGCTTGCTCTATATGAGGACTTTGTCAGGAACAGGGTTCGGTAATCCCGACAAAAATGAACTTGGATTACGGATTGCGGATTACACTAATAAAATCTTCGATAGGGGATTACGGATTCGAATTAAACCAAATTTTTCGTCATCCTTTGATTTCCGATTACGGATTACCGTGAAAAATCTTGGGATGAGGGATTACGGATTTTGGATTACTTTAAAAATTTAACAAGCTACTTATATCAATATAACAAGTCCACCAAGCTGGAATAACGTAGCTCGCTGCCCCCAACCTTTATGAATCGAGCTTATGATCTAACCAAACAAACACCAACCAATCCGGCAGAATAACCTCAACCAGCACCAAACTGACACTCCTAAAACAGTAGATCACCCGCAATCCGCTTCATCTGTAGACGCGTAACACACCTAATCACCTGCAGAAAGCTCCCAATAATCCTGTAGAACACCCTGA
>JAANSN010003566.1:0-18142 GCA_036850665.1 Dicranocentrus wangi | reverse complement strand
ACAAGCTCCTGACGCTCGGACCTATGGTCTCTGACAGCGTGAAGGCGGTCGTCGAGCAGAAAATCGTCGAGATGGGGTTCAACACCACTCTCATGAGCACCATGACTTACTCTTAAAACTTAATATGCCTATTACCAAATAAAAATTTATATTGTGCTTCAAACATCAATCAAATGGTCAAATTGGCAAAAAATTAATAATGATCGTGTTTGCGCAAGTTAATTCTTGAGTCAGGTTGACAGATATGCTTAGATAACCTCGCGACTTTTCATTATTATGCACCACCTGCGTTCGTGGAGTTTCTCGCTGTGAACACAGAATGATCAGATATTGCATCATTTAATTAAAAAAACAAGTTGACAAGAATCTTAAACCTGTCAACCTGCCTATAAATGCACTCATTTTTTTATTTCATGGCTTCATTACCCGAATAGGTACTATTAAACTCGCATCAAACATGGCCAGCAGGGTTACGTTCTCCCTCGCCTTTTTGGCGTGTGTTGCCGTAAGTGCTGCTAATATATGCTTTAGAATAATACAGCATTTTTTCACAATTTCGATACAGAGTGATGTGTACGTTTTCAGGGGTCATTAGGACAGGTGAGCTGTCCGCCCGAAGGGGTTAGCTACCTGCCCCTCCCGGACTGCACCAAGTACATTGTTTGCGACAATGGGCACCCGTTCGAGATGGAGTGTCCCCCGAGCCTGTACTACAGCACGGCGATAGAGGAATGCGACTTCCCCGAGAACGTCCCAGAGTGCGTTGGGGGGACGAGGGAGCCCATCTCAGGGAGCACCACCACTTGACTTCCCAGAGAACGTCCCAGAGTGCGTTGGGGGGACGAGGGAGCCCATCTCAGGGAGCACCACCACTCCCATCCCGTCCACGGACACTCCAACTGATGAGCCTACTACAACTACAACTGAGGGGACCACGACTACAGGCACTCCTCCGACCACGAGCCCCCCGAGTCCGGTCACTTGTAAGCAAAAAAAAAACTAACTAAATATTCGATTTGCATCCTTCGGAAATGCATCTCTGCCACGAAAACTCATCATTACTATTCGCAGTGAAGGAGTGTGGGGACACGGGGGCTGGGAACAGGGGCCGGATCGAGTACAAGGTAGGAGCACCGTACGACAACAACGAGCTGTGCGGGTTCATAATCGAGGTCCCAGACTACAGCGGGATCCTCTTCACCTTATCATCCCACGGACTGAACAACACGGAGCGGAACCCTATAAACATTTTCACGTTCACGAACAACGGGCTGCTGGAAACTGCCCACCTGGGTCCACCGAACCCACTCAGCCAAGTGTACGTCTCCGGCTCGCTGGCGGTGGTCGTCTTCCAAACGCAGCAGAGGTCCGGGTACGGAGCAACCGGGTTCGAACTGTCCTTTGAAGGAATGAGCGGCGATGGGGTTGCGAACTCTGGTGACCAGAGAGTGTTCTCCGTGGCGCAAGACGGGGCTGGGGAGCTGGTTGTCCCTACTCAAGGGGCAGACGCTGCGAGGGGGACGCTCAACGCTTACGTAATGTCCCAAAACCACAAAGCGGTTACGCCCAGCTACTACACGCTCGACCTCAAGATCACCAACGCCGACCTGATGCAGTGCGGCGACGTGATGATGTGCCCATGCGACTCCATCCGCGTGTTCCAGTTCCTCTCCGAGAGGGTCGATGAGATGTCGCTGTGAGCTGCCATTCATTCAATTTCAAAATTCAATCGATTCATTAGAACTAACATGAAATTTTAGCACTCCACTCAATTCATTATAAGTAACATGAAATTTCGTGTTTTGGTAGGTTCTGCGACGAGAGGTACCACAGGTCGACGTTCATCACGAAGGGTCTGTACATTGTCGTGGTGAACGTGTTCCCCGAGGCGTACCCCAGGAACGCCACTCTCTCCTGGAAGTCCCAAGGACTCTAAAACCACAACAAGATCTCTAACATTAATTACGCAATCTTTTTACAGGATATTATGACTAACATTTTGCGAATAAAAAATACTTCATTGTTCCCCGAGGCGTACCCCAGGAACGCCACTCTCTCCTGGAAGTCCCAAGGACTCTAAAACCACAACAAGATCTCTAACCTAAATTACGCAATCTTTTTACACATCATTTTCAGGATATTATGAATGACTAACATTTTGCGAATAAAAAATACTTCAAAATCAAATAACACGTAGGGAAAATGACACACGGTTGATTCAATTATTATTATCAAATTAACATGGTCCCTATAATTACACATGCATCCTGTGCATTACATTGTGTAGAAAAAAGCCCGGATGACCAATTAACATTTTGAGAATTAAAAAAAACTTTAATATGCAATGAAATGTGAAAAGTGTCGCATGACGTTATCAGCCCCATTTATTGCAAATCCAAAAGCGAGTCAGATACGCAGATAGCAGAATCGATATTGCATAGCGTGGCTTGATGTGCAAAAAATGGAGTTTTATTGTTACTGCATGAGTAGTAGTACGTATGTCAGACCCATTGATTCGCTGCTGGTCTAATTGATTTTGAATGTCATCACGAAATGATCGTCACTCACGACGAGGCGGAGATAAGGAACGAGATAGCACTGACGTGCTTTATGGAATTCGGGTGTATTGTGCTCCCAAAAGAAATCATTCTCTCACTGCATATCCTAATTTACACGGTTTAATTCCAGTTTTATTTTTACTGGTGACAAATGGGTGGCAATTAAAGCGAGAGTGGTTAATCCGGGGCGTGAGTTATATCAAATCTTAATTAGTCGGGGATTTAAGAATGGAGAGTGCGGTTCCCCCACAAACCATTGTTTACTAGAGAAAACTCTTTACATGACATTTAACTCGAAAATGAAGTGGTCAGTGGACTGTGTTGTGTTGGCAGTGGTGTCGTGCCTTGTTAATACTCTGCCTGGAGCGATTGCTCAGGGGAACTGTCCCTTTACCGGGGATTTTATCAACATAGGAACCGTCCCTGACTCGAAAGGTGACAGACTTTGGTCAGGAACAACAATAAACGGTGTGAACGATGTCACTAGCGCGTCAATATTATCAACCTCTGTGCTCGCAAGCATCATGGAAATTAGCTACACGAATAATGCAGACAGTACAGAAGTGTGGATCGACCCTACGGCAAGTTTCAAAGACTTTGTAGACAACGGCGGCACCACCGAAATAATCTACGAAGTAGCAGTGAACATAACAACTCCTACCGCCAATTATACATGCCCCGTCAGTTTTACAATGACCGACACGAACAACCAGGTCCCCACCTTCAGCCAGCCTGGAAGCATCACGCTGTCAGTTCCTCGCAACCACGACCTCTCCGTCCCGATCAACTGGAGACTGGAGGATATGCTCACCGTATCTGACGGAGACAAAGATGAATCATTCGCAAAAGTTACCGTTACGAGCAGTGACGACTCTGTCCTCCAAGTTGAGTCAAAAGAGCAGCTCGGCTGGGGTCCTCCACAGTACGCGACAACATACGGAGTTCTCCTCTTCCTCGACACCCTCCAGCTCCAAGATGCCACCACTTTCACTCTGACTGCATCTGATGGACCTAATCAGTCGCAGCTGCAAGTGGAGATCACCCTGGAACCTGGAAACACGAATAACCCGCCAGAGTTCCAGAACCTCAAGTACTGCCACATTTTAGAAAAGATGCCAGCAGCAGACGAAGTGATAGCCCTCGAGGTCCTCGCCAAGGACCCTGACGACCCAAACACAGACATGAGGTACGAGTTTGGCGTAGACTACCTGCAGTACAATGACGCGGACGGGACGTTCTCGTTCAACAGGGCAGTCCCGGAACTGGAGGGGAAGGAGGCTCACGTGACCGTCACAGCCACGGAGCAAAACACTGAAGGGAAGAGCTCAGAAGTGACGCTAACCCTCAAGTTCCCCGAACCCCCCACAACGCCAAGCGACAACCCAGAGTTTACCAGACCCTTTTATGCCACCCAGTTCCAGACTTTGCCCATTTCACAGGGCAGTCAAGTTTTGCCCGAGCTGGAGGCTTCCACTGGGGATGATACCGAGACGATCGAGTACAGACTCACAGGTGTGCCCCCACCTTTCATCCAAATTCAAAACAACGAGCTGGTTTTCAACGTGGAGGTAAACGAGGACACAGATTTCGGAGAATTTGGCGCCAACAGAGTGGTCGTGTTCCAGGTTGAAGCTGTTGTTCAAGGGGACGACACTAGGTCCTCCGCCGTTACTGTTGTGCTCACGTTTCCCCTTCCAGACAGCTCTACGACGACAACTACGACACCAGGTGCAACTACCCCGTGCGACTGTGGCACGACGGACACACCGCCAACGACTACACCCACAACTGGTTCAACCTGCGAGCCTTGTGTAACGGACCCGACCCCTTGTCCGACTACCCCTTGTGAACCCTGTGTAACGGAACCGACTACAGGTACGACTTCTGACCCTTGTGATTGTGACACCACAGGTCCTTCAACTGGCACTCCTCCTGACCCTACAACCAACTGTCCTCCAACAGGTAGTACTTGCGAGCCTTGCAATTGTGATAGCACTCCCACGGGCACTCCTCCAACCACAACACCTTGTCCTGTTACCTGTCCCCCAACAACTGAATGCCCTGTAACCTGTCCCCCACCCACCACAGCCTGTCCAGAATGCCCCAGCACCTGTCCCCCGCCCACGTCTCCTTGTCCTCCAACAGGTAGTACTTGCGAGCCTTGCAACTGTGACGCAACAAGTCCAACGACTCCTTGCCCAACAACATGCGAGCCTTGCGAAACAGATCCGACAACTTGCCCGAGCACAGGTACGACCTGCGAGCCTTGCAATTGTGGTAGCACTTCCACGGGCACTCCTCCAACCACAACACCTTGTCCTGTTACCTGTCCTCCACCAACAACCGAATGCCCTGTAACCTGTCCCCCACCCACCACAGCCTATCCAGAATGCCCCAGCACCTGTCCTCCACCAACAGAATGTCCCAGCACCTGTCCCCCGCCCACGCATTGTCCACCGAGTAAGTGCCATCCTCCAAAAGCTTAAACACATACTCTGAAAGCTAATAACTCTAATATTTCCTTTGGACCACGCAGGTGCGCAAGACGGGGATTGCTCCAACACGGGTCTGGTCGCTGGAATAATCGTGACAAGCGTGCTGTGCGTGATATCGATGCTGGGAGCGGGCTACTGCTACTGGCTCTTGCGGAAGGGGAATAATGCGCCCAGCTTTGCCCATCGAGAAGACTCGTTCCTAATCCCAAACTGCAAGAGGGGGATTGCTCCAACACGGGCCTGGTCGCTGGAATAATCGTGACGAGCGTGCTGTGCGTGATATCGATGCTGGGAGCGGGCTACTGCTACTGGCTCTTGCGGAAGGGGAATAATGCGCCCAGCTTTGCCCATCGAGAAGACTCGTTCCTAATCCCAAACTCGAGGTCTGAGGACAAGTTGGAAACAACATTTGGCTCAAACAAGCCGACCGCAGAGCAACAGCCTTCCTCCTTTTTCCCTCGACTTGGCAGCTTGAGCGGTGGGGGTAGAAAACCGAGTGTTGGAGGGACGACAACGACTCTCAGTGGTGGCGGAGAGCCAGGGTTCAAGAACCCTAGTTTCGCAGACGACGCTCCAGTTGCAAGAAGATTTTCAGTACCCGGAGTAAGCAGTTCGGACCCTGGTGGCACTACCACAGGAGAGCTACCCGCTGCAGGAGACGACAACTCCAGTACAGCCCTGTACAGCCAGCCCACAAAAAAGTCGAACATCAAGCCCCCGAAAGAGATCGAGCCAGACTACGAAGAGCGACCAAAACCGAAAGAAAAGCCCATTCCAGCGAGGAAAGTGTCGATGAAGGAGGTAGAGCCTAAGAAGGGAGTTTTGTTCGCACCCGAAAACGAGGTATTCTCCATTGAAAACAAGGACGCTGCTAAAGCCGCCGAGACTAGTGGAAACGACTTGGACGAGGACAGCGTCGACTCCACCTACGAGCGGCTGTGATTTTACCACTTCTTTCATTTTATTATTACGTGTTGTATTAACTAAATTGTTAAATTAATTAAGTCATTGTTTGAAATAAAAAAAATTAACTTTCGCAGTACGTGTCGACATATTTTTACGACCTCCTCTCGCGTCATCTTATTGAGGAAAATGTTGTGTAGATCATCACCTCGTAATAAATTTCATGCACGTAGGTCTTCTGAGAACTTTTGTGAACTGAACAGGTTCGTGTACCAATCGCGATAGTTGTGCTGTTGTTGGCTGGGAGAGAAGCAGAGAGAACGTAGGAGTGATTAGGACCGGTTGCTCTAAATACTTAGGTAGTATATAATTCATATTGTCGTAGTATTCCGATTGTTAGGGCGTGGCTGCTTTGGCGTCAATTAAAATCTAGTGTATTCCAAGAATGACACCAACTTTGGGGATGTAGCTCAGATGGTAGAGCGCTCGCTTAGCATGTGAGAGGTACGGGGATCGATACCCCGCATCTCCAACTTTTTGACCTTTTATTAACTAATTTACCACATTTTCCTTCCTTAAAATCAAATTTTTGTTTTAAAATCTATCGTTTTTTTGGTAAAAATTAAAACGAAGTCAGTGGGGATTTCAGAAGAATCATTAATCTCCGACCCATCCGCTACTCGTCTGCCCAGAGAGACTCTCTGACTCCTAATTGTTACGAAACCAAAATTACGGGCTCATCAATCAGCTAAATATATTCTCCACGTAACGCGTACGCAATAATCCACTCACCAATTTTACAACCCCAATCAACGCTACCATCAGAAAATCACTGGCTCGTAAATCAGCTAAATATATTCTCCACGTAACGCGTACGCAATAATCCACTCACCAATTTTACAACCCCAATCAACGCTACCAAACAGAATCTAAATTTTTCCTATACCGAAATTGCAAAATATTATACGATTCGAGAACCTTCTCACATGCCACCAAAATCATATATTTTTATTCCCCACAAATGGGTTTCCCGAGTAAAAACAACACCGTATCATTCATGTTGCTTCACGTTCTAAATCTCTGTATATAATAGAGATCCACGTACCATTCCGATTGAAGAGACCAGAAAGACCTTCAACCGTAGCGTTCCTCCTAAAAAAATTAAATTTTCAGCCATGATCCCAAAAGGAATCCTCACGCCCCTCATCATTGTCCTTTACAGCTTTCTCAATACCGCCAAAGCAGAGGACTTGAGTGAGCACACGCGATCAGTGAATTTGGACTCTGAGGGACGCTTTGTCCTCCGATGGGAGGTGGACTGGAGCACTGAAAGAGTCACGTTCAACCTCACTGCCGCCACCACTGGCTACGTCGCCTTTGGGCTATCGGCAAAGGGCGAGCTAGCTGATATTGTCGTTGGAGGGGTCTACCCTGATGGGACTTCCTACTTCTCCGTAAGTTTGATACACTAGTCGTGATATTTTTTTAAAAAAGCAATTAAATGACACAAATTTATTGCAAAGGACCGACACGGGACGACGGGTAAAGACACCCCTGCTATCCCGGTTCCAGACGAGAGTCAGGACTGGGAGCTCAACTCTGCTTCAGAAAACGGGACACACACGTTCCTAGCCTTCTCCAGAGCGTTAGACACCTGCGATCAACACGACCACCCCATCAACGTAATTGTTGTTATCTATATATTTCGTTACTCACCAATAAATGTATTTACAAATTCTGAAACTTGGTCGATATAACAGGACGACGTAGTAACGCTGATATGGGGTTACGGGGAAACGGACCAAGTAGATGTATCCACCTTCCAGCACAGGACGGGTGGCAGCGCGTACTTGCTCGACCCGGACATGACCCCAGCCCCAATCGCAGAAGCGATCAGAGGGAAGCGGAAACCAGGGTCTGAAGGGGAGCTTGGAGATTTGAAGGTGTGGACGGTCTCGAGGCGACAGCGGGTCCCTCACAAGGGGACCGTCTACTGGTGCTCCTTCACCAAAGCGCCCAAGCTACACAAGAAGCATCATCTCGTCGGAGTGAGATTTATAATACCCCATCCATATTAAACTTTGGAGTGACATGAATTAAGAAACTCCCTTTTCCGCTCCAGTTCAACTTCCGGTGGAGTGAGAAGCGAGTGTTTGAGCACACGCACCACCTGCTCCTCCTGAGGTGCACTCCACCACGGGGCCAAGACGCAGTCAGCTTCTTCAACCCGTTTCTAGAGAACAACAACGCTGGCGAGGAGTGCTACTTCCTGTCCAACCACACCGGCCAGCTCCCGACCAAGCACTGCACCGAACTGGCTTACGCTTACGCAATCGGGGCTGAGGTATTTAAATTACTTGCACAAATGTCGTCAAAATTTTATATTGACGCTCTCGTGCTCTCGCTCGCAGCATCTTTTTCCTGCCGGAGCAAGCAGGCGTCCCGTTCGCAGAGTCCCCGGACGAGTACTACCTGCTCCAGGTGCACTACAACAACCCGGCCGTGCTCCCCGACCTCGAGTACGAGATCAACATCGACCTCTACTACACCAGTCAGTTGAGGTCAGCCATTAACTTATTAGCATTTACTCTATACAGAAACGTTGAGTTTACCTAATACTTTTGTGTCAAGGGATCACGACGCGGGTCTGATAACGGTGGGGCACCACATCCNACCTCTACTACACCACTCAGTTGAGGTCAGCCATTAACTTATTAGCATTTACTCTATACAGAAACGTTGAGTTTACCTAATACTTTTGTGTCAAGGGATCACGACGCGGGTCTGATAACGGTGGGGCACCACATCCCGGGCACACCTTCGATCCTCGTCCCGCAGAACACCCCCTCCCACCACATTTACGGCCACTGCGGGGTTGAGTGCACGAGGAGCATGCTACCCCCAGAGGGAATCACGGTGGTCGGGGTCGAGATGCACACTCATGTTGCGGGTAGGAGCGTGCGCCTGAGACACATCCGGGGGAACGTGGAACTCCCGTGGATTGCCAAGGATGACAACTACAACCACTTGTACCAACGCATCAAACCGTCCCGGAGGGAAATCAGAGTTCTCCCCGGCGATCACTTGATTGCTAGTAAGCACACGCTTTAAACTAATTTTACTTATACAGATACTTAATCATATTCGTTTTAGCGTGCCTGTACAACACGACGGAGCACAGGAGCTCGGTGGTGGGTGGGTTCACAGTGGCAGAGGAAATGTGCCTCATGTACCTCTGGTACTACAACAGACTGGACGACTACTCCCTCTGCCGCAGTGAGATTGGCTCTGCGGAGTACGCCCAACGCTACCTCGGAGTCACCAGCCTCGAGTGGTATTACAAAAACTGTAATCAATCAAACTCGAAATTGATAATTTGACAATACTTGTTAATTTGTGTAAAAAGGAGCGGGTCAAAGCTGAGCTACGAGGCAGTAGCCCCAGCCCACCTGAAGGGTCGTACAGTGGCTCAGATATCGGACGAGGTGGAGTGGACAGCCGAGCTCCGCGAGAAACTCCAGCACGACCACAAGCACATGGTCCAGGTGAACGCTTGTGCCAAGGGCCCGTTTTCGTCTGGTGGTCAGGGCCGGGTTGCTGACGAGACCACCTTTCCCGTACGCTATCCAGATTCAGTACAAACCTACCATTCTCCTCTCAAGTGTCGACAGAAGGAGGAATAACAGAAGAATTTACCAATGTATATTTCCGCAGCAATTAAATAATTATGATGGAATAATTAGCGGGAGGGCTTGATACGCACTTGATTACTCACTTTATTCGTACAGTTATTATGATCCCCAACCCGTGGCGAAGCAGTTTCGAGACAGGATCTTAAATTGCCCTGTGCATTACCCTTCCAAGTTGATTACTCCGAGAACATGTGCGGATAGTGCCATTTACATAAAAAAGATGCACCTCGATACACCTATAATTTGTAATTTGCTGCACTCTACCTGCTTGCCATTCAGAGTATCGTGTGCATGAAGCTGGACGAAGGACGAGTCATGCACTCCTAAAACCGTGTGTAGTGTTCTGTCTTTCAAGGCCTCTGGTATTCCCAAGTCACTTTTTCTATTTCTGATTCCAGCATTTCCAGTAGGTTGGAGTTGAATACAATTCAGTTCTGGTGGATTTTGTCCACAAGTTTGTCTTTCAAGGCCTCTGGTATTCCCAAGTCACTTTTTCTATTTCTGATTCCAGCGTTTCCAGTAGGTTGGAGTTGAATACAGTTCTGGTGGATTTTGTCCACAAGTAATCTTGGTTTGCTCTTTGCTCGCTCGCACACGTATCGAATTTCCAATTACAAACTCTCCAAGCTCACTCCGGTCATCTGACTTCATCCCAGCTTCTGAAACTTTGTGGCCAAAGAATACCAATAGCGTGCACGTAGTCTCTGACTTTTTTGCTGGCAAGATTTGTGAAAAAAATATTAACGTGCCTTCAAGGGTGCATCACTCCTTGAGCAATTCCTATCATGTTTTTGTCCTTTGTGCATATATATAGCCAACCAAAGAATGATAATATAATCAATCCCCTTGATCACTCCATCGAAGACGACAGTGTACGTTTCTCAGACATGCTAAATCCCCACACGTATCCCCGCCACCCAGACCATCCGTATGTAAATCAAATATGCCCCCCGAGCAAGTAATTACACAGGGGACCGATGATGAAGGTCGCAAAACAAGATGTTTAAATTCAGCGACTAACAATCCCATCCGTATCCACCCTCCGATTACTCACGGGTAATTTAATTTATAATTGGGCAAACTCCCCCGTCGTAAAGCTAATACTACTGCTCAAGTAGAGGCAATTAAAACTCGAGAGAGGAGTGAAATAGGCAGTAAAAGGGATTTTTGGACTTTTTGAAACTGCCATAAAACCAGGAGGTTTTGGGAAACTGCATTACCCTGATTGCATACACACACACATATTCATCCAAAAAGAAAGATAAACAAAGCTATAAAGCTTTTTATTACTAGCTCAGTCGTCTGCGAAGAAAACTTGGTTCATCGTGACCTTGCTGCTTTCAAACATGACTCATTCGTATTACACCTGTCGTTTGCTAACACATAATTGCGGAAAAGCACACGATATTGTTTTGTTAGAAGAATTTTACAAATTGTAATCCTCCATCCCAAAAACATTTTAAACCGTGTAAAACCAGCGACCATATTTTCTCGCCAGTTTTCCGAGACTGATTTGTTGTCGCGCAAATCCCAAAGTGGAGTCAGATTCGTTGACAGTAATTAAAATTACCAAAAGCTTTCGCACAATGGCAAGCTATCAAGCGGATTGACCTCCTTCGGGATTCTGTGTCTGATTACGACTTGAGTCAAGTTGATGCTGCAGCAGCAATCCCACTAAACCAACTCGGTAGCTCTCTCCTCCTGAGTGAATAACACCAACTCGGTAGCTCTCTACTCTCTGCTGAGTGAATCTCAGAAACAGAGTCTTGTGGTCGAAGTCAACGACACGGTGCACATAAAAGCTGATCACGGTCTGTGTGTCTCTTTTGTCCAGGAGATTGGGTATAGTGGTTACTATCATTCATATACTCCACGCATCCGTGTGTGCTAGTGTCCTTGCTGGAAATGAAGTCTTCTTGAGAGAACTTCATCCTCTCTGATTTTCTATTTGCACACACACACCGCAATAATAGGAAACACACACAATATCCAACTTCATCACCATAAAATGAGTAAGTGGAAACGCTAGAAAGCCACACGTCATTAAAAGGAGACACGTTCGTTTCGTCACTCTGAAATGGAGAGGAATTAAATGACATTATCTGCATTGACTTTGAGACTCGTCGAGTGGGAAATTGCTCAATCAAGGCCCACGGGGGCAAAAGTATTATTATGTGGAAATTGTCATCGCTCATGATGAAATGTAAACTCTCGCAACTTGTGTGACTGCTGTATGGATGGTCTCAAGAGATGCTAAATTTATGATTGGGAAAGCAGAGAAAGGACACAACTGTATATCGAATACTTTAAGCCAATTTCATTAGCCAAATTGAAAAGTGCTCGTTTCTCCCCAAGTTTTTGTTCACTTTTCAATGCAACAGCTAGATAGGTCCTCGTGTGTATTTTAATGTCGGTGCGAGCAGATCCGCAAGAGGCTGTTTACAAAGCGGAAAAAGCTTCTTCTTCTTCTTTTCGACCAGTTCAAGGCGAGAAAATGCTTTCCCCCACTTGCAATTAGATAGTCAGCGCGTATATAAATAGCACTGCATCCCAACTGATCTGCTTCAGTTGCTCACTGAGTGTCGAGCAGGACGGTTGACTACTATACACACACGCTTGTTCCACCTATTGATTCTGCCCCACTTTCAATTTCCGGTGAAATGCGAGGGTCCTTATCTCTTCCCCGTCCACCACTCTATCCTCCGGCGTAGCACCAATTTGGGAGTGAATATGGAGTGAACCGCACACAATTTGCAGCAAACACATTTGCAGACAGATAGTGACACAAGGACGGACGGAAGGAGAAAACCAGAATGAGATGTGCAGTAAGTTTCCTGACTGTCGTTGGACTCACGATCGGAGTGGGCGTCGTCGCCCTTTACATCATTTCCATCACCGACGATGAGGGTTCGTCAATTTTTATAGATTCTTTTTTACCAAACTCGCTTCCTTCACTTTGAAGCATTTAACATATTTTCCCGTTATTCGTATCAATCGTTTTGAATTTATTGAACAGGAGAATGCCCGGATAACCTGCGGTGTTCGATAGACGGGAAGTGCATAAAGCAGAAGGAGTTCTGCAACGGCGTTCACGACTGCAGCGATGGGTCCGACGAGCTCGCCGTTCGCTGCAGTCAGTAACACAAAATCATAATACCACTCTGAATGCTGAACATTGTTATTGACCTAAATATGAGCACGTGATGATGTGTGTATTGCAGACGACCTGACCACGATCCACGAGCTGTTTGAGATCATGTCGAACTGCACAGTGAGCAAGGACAAGAACAAAGGGGTCCTTTCAGGCTCACTCGGAGAGCATTCCAATAATAACGACACGGAGGATGAGCAGCAGCAGCAGCAGCCGTTGATTGAGGAGCCTGAGCTGCAAAAGATCCCTCCCGGATGCGAGTTCTTCAATCCCGCGAGAAACGAGTCTGCGAGGGGGATCAAGTGCAACAACAGCACTGCTCTATCCTGGACCAACATTCCCTGGAACCAGTTCGACCACAATGCCGTCGCCATGTACTATATCATTTCTACTCTTTCCATTAATTTCTTTTTCAAACCTCCTTTTGCTGACGGATTGGTTTTATTTTTTTGCAGTACGATATACTCGGGTGTTCTGAACACGACGCAGCTCGTCGCTCAGGAGGAAAACTCTGTAGTTCGGTTCAACCGGCTCAATAAACTGTATGCTAAGTATTTGCGTCATGCCATAGACAACTGTATAAACTGACAGTTTATACAGTTGTCTATGGTCATGCTTTTACTGATATATTTGTAAATCCTGGGGTATCTCCCAGATTTCCAAAGACTACATATACCAAAGTTTTTGTCAGATTTCTAGGTGACAACACGATAGAGAGCGTGGAGGCTGGAGCGTTCTGCCACATGGAGTCGGTCTGCTGGCTCGTCCTCGAGAGAAACTCGATCCGAAACCTGAACTCGTCCGCTTTCTGCTCCATGCCTCAGCTTAAAGTACTGTAAGTACACACGTCACCTCTCTTCCTTGTACAAATTGATGACCAACTGGAGAAAGCGAGATTGTCCTGTTTTGTTATTGTGTAGGGTGATGTCAGAGAACCGGCTGCACCTCTCCGGCTTCCAGTTCAAGGGCATGCCCATACTCAAAATGCTCAGGTTTGGAGTACAACGAGATTGCCAGCATCTCGGAGGACATGTTTAGCTTGCTCCCCAACTTGAAAATGCTGTAAGCCCCTTCACCACACCCTTCCTATTATTCACTCTTTCTATCAGTTCGACTCCAATTACTTGACAAAGTTAATTAATATTACTAGGAACATTTCCCACAACAAGATCGACCTGATCCACGAGCACGCGTTCAGGAACAACACGAAGCTTGTTGAGCTGTAAGGATAAACACACCAAAAAAAACGAAAATCTGCTTACAACCACTGATTTGCTATGCCTTTCATTTAGGGATTTGACAGGGAACAACCTGCACCACCTCGCAAACGGGGTGTTCGAGGGACAGGCAGGGCTCGTCAAACTGTAATTACCCCAATTTAACCCCACATGCAACAGATAACTTAATAAACATGATATTAAATAATGTGGATTAGGTACATTAGCGACAACCCGCTGAAGCTGTTGCAGTCGGAGCTGTTCAAACCGCTGGCAAACCTGGAGTCTCTGAACATCGAGGACTACGAGCTCACCCGGATAGACGTGAACCTGTTCAGGCACACGCCCCTCCTCGACATCGTGTTTTTCAAAAAGTTCAGCTACTGCAGGTTCGTACCCAAGGCCAGGCGCTGCTACCCATACTCCGACGGTACGTTCACGACCAAAATATATATTATTTGCTTCTTTGGGAAATAACAATTTCAATGTCATGGCCTGTTCCTTTTTAGGACTCTCGTCAACGCACAACCTGCTGATAGGCCAGTCGCGGATAACGGTGTGGCTCATAGGACTGCTGACGCTCCTGGGGAACATGTCAGTGCTGGCCAACCGGTGGATGCGCAACCGGGGCAGGACCGGGATCAACAACATCTTCCTCAGCAACCTCGCCTGTGAGTTATTCACCTGAAAACATTAGCATATATAGTGGTTAAGATTAAATTACAGATAAAAATTTGACGTTTGGAGGCGCTGACTTCCTGATGGGCGTGTACCTCCTCATCCTGGCGTGCAAGGACGTCGAGTTCCGGGGCAAGTACAACGTGAAGGCGTACGAGTGGGCGACATCCTGGCTCTGCTCCGTCATCGGGATAATAGCCATGATCTCCTCAGAGGCGTCCCTCCTCATCCTCACGATCCTGTCGCTGGAGCGCTACCTGGTCGTCGCTGGTGGGGTGTTCACCCAGAGGCAGAGCCTCAACAGGAACCTGGCGAGGGCGAGCATGACGATCATCTGGGGATTCGCGTGCATCCTCGCCATCGCTCCCGCTATCCAGTGGCAAGGCAATCACGCGTTCTACGGCAGTTCCGGCCTCTGCTTTCCTCTCCACTTGGACGACAGGCACGCTGTCGGCTGGCAGTACACTGCCTTTGTCTTCATCGGGGTCAACTTCTGCTGGTCAGTAACACACAAAATTATGCATTTGCGATGTGCATGTTCAGTAAAGCTTTTAAATTATCAGATTATAACGGTTGCTTGCAGCTTGCTCCTGATCACGGTCTGGTACTCGATGCTCTTCTACACGGTCCGGAAAACGCAAAACAGAACCCCGCTGCAGGTGAAGAACAGCGAGCTGGAGCTAGCCTCCCGCTTCTTCCTCATGGTCATCACCGACGTGCTCTGCTGGGCTCCCATCATTGCTCTCAAAACGGCCGTCCTCTTCGGATACGAATTGCCAAGTATTTGCAAACAACCCCTAATTTAATTATACCGAGTGATACTAAAAACTGGAGAAAAAAATATGGTCCTGAAATGATTTGTGTTTGACAGAGGAAATCATAAGCTGGGCGGTGATCTACGTGCTGCCAATAAACTCGGCGGTGAACCCGATCCTCTACACATTCTCGACTAACGAGGTGCGAAGTGCGCTCATCTCCCAGTTTCTCAGCGTCCTCCGCAATCTTGGCGTCGGCATCACCCAACTCTTCTCATCCAGTCGTGGTAAGGCACAGGCACATTCTACTAAAAAACGTCAGTCGCTTTATTTGACCCAGCAGAAGTAATAAAAACGGTATGTCGCTCCCCAGCTGGGTCTGTGGAGCTGGAAAGCGCAGTGAACGCGTGTACCTGTCCAGTGCAACCCGCGACGGGCCCGGAAGACACGGAAGTGACCCACTCGTCCGTGTGCCCGATGACCCCGAAGCAGAACAATGTTTCGTCCAAATGCCCTCATTCCAACTCCCCGTCCGGCATTTGCCGCATAAACAACCAGTTCGGGAGCAAAAGCAACGGCGCTAGCATCTGCAACCCCAACTGCTTGTACGGGAAACTCATTGGGGACAAGGAGTAGTAGCAAGGATTCCTTCATCTCTACTTAATTCTCACCCTTTAAATCTCATTCAATCCTGTTAATTACCATGTCTATTAAACTCTACTTTCAATCTTAAACCCGAATTTCTTCAAAAATTATTAGCCTACCTACGGCTTACCATGACGCACCCCATTACATGTAAACGTGATGTTTCAAAACGGCTTTCCCTGCAAGCATTTGCAATTTTACACGAATTGCGCAGCCTGCTATATTTTAAGGAAATTGCAAACTTTCGCAAATGGGCAGTGCATCAAGCTAATTTTGGTGGTAGCTCTGGCGCGTAAGGAAATTAGAAAACTCCCCAGTGAACGTTGACGCTCGTTTCTCAGAATCTTCTGCGCTACTACTTAAGAACTCCCTTCTTTTTTTAAGAAATGCACCGCTGTCGCACTCTGCGTATGTTAAGTGCATATACTGCAACAACTGGCAACAAGTCATGATGATGAGCGATACTGCACCAAACCGGATTCCGATTCGAATAGGTTAAACGCATAGATATGGTGCTTGCAAAAATAACTTTTATTTTGAACAGGTTTTGGATGGTAGGAGACGACACAGGAAGTAAAACGGAGGTATATAAGGGGACACCTCTGCTCAGACTCTATTTTAATAGCATCCACTAGCTGAGTTTGACTATTTTTGCAAAAAAATTATTGGTTCTAATTTTATTATCCGGAGTAAAATGAGACTGTCGCTGGTGCTCCTTGCCGTCCTCGGCGTAGTGCTTGCATCCTCACAAGGTAATTAGTTATCCATACAATATACATTATGCCAGTGTTTCCCATATTAATTTATTTGAATTGGTCGTTAAAGTAGTAGAAGCGCAGCGGAGTAAATGTCCAGAGAGGCAAATCCGATGGTGTAGCAAAGACAGCCCTCCAGTGCAGCTCGAATGCTACACGGATAAGGACTGTCCAAACGGGAAAACTTGTTGCGGCGAGCCGTGCTTCGAAAAGCTCTTCATTGGGCGGTGTCACTGATTTTTTTTTGTTATTTCACTGGGATTTCCAACATTTTGTTATTACTCAACTCGGGTTACATTAAGATTAGTAAACGTGCGTATGCGTACAATAACGAGTGAGTGTGCGGAATAATAACCTAAATTTCTGGCTCGGATTTATTATTTATTTGATGGCATGAATGCTGCAGAGCGCTCATAACTCATAACTGCATAATAGACATTACGAAACACATCCGTTTTGAATACGCATGCTCAAGTCTTCCGAACATTCAACTTCAGAGTACAACAAGCAAAACTGGGTTAGTATCAAAGCAATTGAGGCGTGTCATGACAAGGCAAGGCTACCTAAATGACAAGTACTCGGCAACTGGCAACTCACTTCTCGCACAGGCAACCTCTCTCTTCTTCTGCTCGTCTACCATAACGTGTAGCTTACTTGATCCCGCAAAGCAAACCACACACGCACCATCCCCTTACCAAAGTCCATTTAAGGATTGCGGCAGCAGCAGCGGTACTTGAAATGTATTATGTTGCTCCCTTATTATTCTCTCCCTGCAAGGGACCCCCACCAAATAATAGTGAAATTGAGGTAGGGGATATTCCCGTCTATTTCTTCAACATTGGGGATGTAGCTCAGATGGTAGAGCGCTCGCTTAGCATGTGAGAGGTACGGGGATCGATACCCCGCATCTCCAACTTTTTTTACAATTTTTATTACACGATTTCATATATTTTTCTTCCTTTCACTTAACTCAATTTAGTGTAATACTGTAATCACATCCACACCGCGTGCCACTCTTATCTATCTATCGCCCGTGTCAACTCTGCAAAAGCCAACAAGTGGACATCCATCAATTATGAATTTGACAAGGAGCACGCTGTGTGTGTCTGCAACACCGAGGATTTGACGATATCGTAATCCTCTCAGCAAGACCCTGACACGCTGTCAGCCGCGTAACATCAATCACACACAACTATATTATACGTGTATATTCAATTCTCCATGAAAATGACAAGGGAATTACGATTAGCCGAGGCAGAGTTGGTTCGTGACTCGACCAGAGCAGAATATTCA
>JAANSN010003565.1:0-18145 GCA_036850665.1 Dicranocentrus wangi | reverse complement strand
GAGTTCGATGGGGAATGTTGCAAAAGTTGAACACTTTGCTTTCCAAGAAACTACTCGCGCACGCTTCACTTCATACGCTGAAGAGTACTCAGAAATCGCTGGCAAAACTTCTTCATGATTCCAGGCAGTTGATGCTGTATTACACAAAGGTAACATGTCAAGATAATAGGATTTTAAAATAAAAATCAACCTCATGTTATGTTTTTGTATTGTAGGAAGCGTATCTTTACAAAATCATTAATATCTCCGCATTCCGGGGCAGTGACACACCAACGCCGGAAATTACTCTGGATCCCCTTTCATCCATCGGAAGTATTTTGAGAAATTACTTAATTTGATTTTGATTTGTAGTAGGTAATTTGATTGCTATCATGTTGGCCTATTTTATTTATTTTGCAGATTCGGACGAAAAAGCTTTCAAAAATCAGCTTGGTCATATTATTCAACAAATGGCAACCATTACGACAGCATTTTATTGTGTTCCCCACGCACAGGGTGCTGACCCAGCTTTACCGTTGAGTATAAAATTTCAAGGAGAGGAAGTGTTAGGGCTGAGTAAGCACATAGTTTAACCTATAATTCCACATATTTATTGATCTTGCAAACTTGTATTTTTATTTATTATGGATTTAGCCGGGTCATTCAGACATTTCCTTCTAAACGCTTCCAAAGAGCTTCAACATGAGTCGATCAAGCTATTATGCAAATGTCCAAGTGCGGATGCAGGAAAAAATAAAGATAATTTTATTATAACACCAGGGAAATTGTCTTACGGAGAAGAGGATTTCTTGTATTTTCTTGGACAGGTATGCAAATCGCATGTTGTACAGCATCAAGCTGATTTTACTATATTCTACACACTTACATGGTTGGTATGTGCTACATTGCTATATATTTAGATGATTGGGATCTCAATGAGATCCGATGCTCCGCTAGCCCTGCCATTATTACGAGCAACGTGGAGATCCCTTTTGTTTAGTGAGAGAGAATCCAATGACAGTTCTGACGACTTGGCTGAAGCTGACATTCTTTCTTCTACTTATTTGAAGAAACTGGAGTCTGTATGCAATGCATAACTAATAATTATTATTTACATCCATATATGTGATTTACATTCAAGACAAGAGAGAACGAGAGAGTTACCTATATCATTTATTTGCACATTGAAGTTCACAACAAAAATGGCATTTGACAACTTCCTCTCCCTGAATGCGTGGCCAAAGTTCCAATACCCGTCAATGGACAACACATCCCTAGTGCCATTGTGTGCTGATGGTTCCACCGTCAGCTTAAGCTTCACAAATCGGGACCAATTTATAAGACTCATCAAGCAACTCCGTGAGAAGGAGCTTCTCTCCACCAACAAGGTCACAAAAATACTAACAGGAGTAGCAACCATCCTTCCAATCCCAGCCATTCTTGGTCTGTTCACTTCAAACCATCTTGAGCTCCGAATTGCTGGATCTCCTCAAGTCAATCTGTCACTTCTAAAGGTACATAATACTTACTTGTCACCAACAAACCTCATACCTCGTACCTTCCTTTAAAAAACCTTTCTAACGTCAAACATGATTTTCCACTCCCAGAGTCATACCCATTACCAAGTTGGCATAAGCGAAAACGACCCTCACATCAATTTCTTTTGGTCCGCGCTGGAGTCCTTTAGTGGAGAGGAGCTTAGAAAGTTTATCAAGTTCGCTGCCAACCTGGAGCGCCTTCCTGCAACCTGCCCGTGCCAAAGCTTGGAGCAGACGGAGTCCACCTCCTCCACCATTCACGTTCCCCCTTTCCCGATGAAGATTGCTCCCATAGACATCCCTTCGAGTGCCACTTTAGAGGAAATTGATAAGCGTCTCATTCGCGTGGAAACTTGCCTTTTCTTGATCCGACTCCCTCCCTACTCTTCCCTGCAAGTTACAAGACAACAACTCCTCTTTGCCATAAACTGCCGTGAAGATCCGTTGTCTGGATAAATGACATCATCATTGCCACTTTTCACCTGCTAGCCAGTCTTTTTTTTTTTTAAAAGAAGCGAATACATTATGCCATCATGTCATTAGTCATTGTCATTATCAATTCAGAACTCCAAATTTTGGGTAGTAAAACTTAGTCGTTAGTTAGTGACCAAATCAATAAATCGTTTCGTTGAATTCAGAAGCCATATTTTATTCAACAATTTTTTGATCCGACTCCCTCCCTACTCTTCCCTGCAAGTTACAAGACAACAACTCCTCTTTGCCATAAACTGCCGTGAAGATCCGTTGTCTGGATAAATGACATCATCATCATTGCCACTTTACACCTAGCCAGTCTTTTTTTAAAAAAAAGCGAACACATTATGTCATTAGTCATTGTCATTATCAATTCAGAACTCCAAATTTTGGGTAGTAAAACTTAGTCGTTCGTTAGTCAGTGACCAAATCAATAAATCGTTTCGTTGAATTCAGAAGCCATATTTTATTCAATAATTTGAACAGGTGCAATCATAGGTTTGCATTTATGAACTGCATTACATTGCCTCATTTGCGTAAATGAGCAATAAAGTTTTTGAATAAACATCCGCTTTCGCTTTCCGTCTTGAACATAACATCCTACCTATTTAAAGTTTCTACGTTATCACATTTACAAAATTCCCCAAAATATTTACGTGTTGTAATAATAATTATTATTATTATGCACATATTTAATGTTAGTGACTATTCCTTACACGCGTCATTTTCCAACTTAACCTGACGAAGGCATTTCTTGTCTAATGAACCATCTGAGTAAATAACAACAACAGCAAAAAGCTGGAAAGACTGTGGGAAATTTTTATTTGGATATCCCCTAAAACCCCTGTGTAATAAGAAATGCATATACGCTATATCCTTGTTTATCACTCTTTTATTTATGCAAAAAAATATCCAAAACCAGTTTTTCCAGCATCAAGCAAAAGAATTTTTCCAACTACCAGTTTCACGATTCGGACTACTTATTCTCTCGGCGAATTCTCGCAGTGGTCCAATCTAATTAAAACACGTGTATGCATCAATGGGCGTATGATGCTCTATAAATATATGTTAGTTCAGGGTCATCAACACAGTTCACTTTTTGTCGTAGCATATAGTTCTTGTATCGCACCTTGTTGCAAATCATGGACACCTTATCCATGTCGTCGCCTTTCAATACATATTCCCCCTTTGGTGGGGGAAAATGGAGTGCTTTAGTACTTATCGGGCTGACATCTACTTTGGTCCTCCTTATCCTTAAAGCACTCATCCCATCCACGGGAAAAGGGTTAGCGAAAAGGATTAATAAGGTCCGCGGTCCCTGGAACATTCCCGGACTGGGCTGTCCTCAAATGCTAGCCACTCACAAGAAGGGTATGATATTATACCTATGAAAAGCAAGATTTTCATTTTTTTCATCTTGCAACAAAGTCAAAGTAATAATATGTGAATGCTTTTTTAGATGTCTTTCAGACGTTGAATAACTTGTGTACCAAGTACAAAGGGGTATTCCGCATTTGGGTTTTTAACGAACCAACCATTTTCGTTGCTTCTCCGGAAGCTGTCCATGTAACTTCTTTTACCTTGCTTCACACGATAGGGTATAGACAGTTGCTTTGATTAAGCGTGGTTTTATGATTTACAATTTTTTGGTTTGAATCTAGAAAATTTTAGTGAAGACTGAGCAGCTGGAAAAATCATACATGTATGGCCTTCTCAAGTTCATGTTTGGAACAGGGCTTGTAACTTCTGACGGTAACAATAATTAACGATAATTAGTTGAATAGTGTACACTGTACACCATAAATGATAAGTCTGCTCATTATGACATGACAAGGAAACTCGAGGCACCAGGGTATCTGCTCTTTATTTGAGTTTATGGCATTTGACATTTTCAGTAGCAACGTGGAAATCCGACATCAAAATGGTCGAACCCTGGATCCACGAAAACAGCAATATTTCCAAAAACTACATGAAAGCCATTAACAACCAGGGCTCCGTCCTCGTAAATGTCTTGAAAGAATTCATCCGGGAGAACGGCGGACCTCGTGGGAAAGACAATAAAGGTCACGACTTGTTCCCGTTTTTGCACAGAACGCTGTTCGACGTTGTTACTGGTACACGGAGCAAACATGACCTGCTAATAATACTGACCATGAACATCCTCATCGTAAGTTAACTACTAAACTGCTGAACATTTTGTACATTGACATTATTTCCAGATGTGCTCGTTGGGAAATCCGAAAACGCGCAAAGCGGACTTGTTGATAAATACGTGAATATCGGAAAGGCAGCGAAAGACATGTTTGTCACGAGGTGGATGAATCCATTCCTAAGAAATGAGTGGATTTGGTGGGTGTATCCACTCCGGAGGATTGAGACAAAGTTGCTGAACATGATCACGGCTTTTGTGCAAGAGGTTGGTTTACAACAACAAAAGTACCTAATAATTCCATTTCCACCTGGTTGAAGTTATAGTGGCTTGTTATATAAATGTTGTAGAGAGTGGACTACAGAAGGTCACTCAATTTAAAAAAGCCGGAAGCTCTAATTGACCACTTTATGGGAGCGTTGGATCGAGGAGAGATCACCGAAACTCATTTCCGATTTCATATGAATACCTTCACGGTCACGGTAAAATTTCATTGACTCCAAGCAAGTTAAAAAGCAATTGTAGGTTTCACGCGACTTTCAAGTTACATGTTGCTCTGCAGGGACATAACTCCAGTGCGGCAGCATTCCTAAATTGTCTTTTCCTCCTGGGAAACAATTTATCCGCCCAGGACAAAGTTTACCAAGAGTTGAAAAGGATATTTGGGAATGAGAAGGATCGCCCCATGACGGAAGAGGACTTGGGCAAAATGACTTATTTGGACCTGTGCTTAAAGGAAACCCTCCGACTGTTCCCCTCCATTCCAATGACGATGAGAAAATTGAATTGCGACATTCCCTTAGGTTGACCTAGATTTTTAACATATTTAATTAAACTTTCACAACCGCGTCATGCATAAATGAATGTAAATAAGTATTTAATTGGAATTGGGCAGATGACGGGACGGTCCTTCCGAAAGACTCAAATGTGGCTTTGTGGCTACCCGGATTACATCGGAACTCTGAAGTATTCCCGAATCCGGGCGCGTTTCTGCCTGAACGATTTACTCCAGAGAATACGAAGAAGATCCCACCAGGGGGATATGTTCCGTGGAGTGACGGCCCACGAAAGTGTCCAGGTACACTGCATTCGATAAAATTAACCAAAATGAAATGATGTGAATTTAATTTAATTTTGTATTTCACAATTCAAGGAAAACATTTGGCGGAGAAGCAAGTAAAGAGCTCGCTGACCAAGTTTCTTTTAAATTTTGAAGTGACGTGTCTCCAGACCGTGGAAGAAATCCACATGATACCGAGAATAAGCCTGGATCCTCATGAATCCATAATGTTTCAGATTAAAGAAAGACATTCCTAAAATTATTTGGATATTAGATTTGGATATCACAGTAGTTAAAAGATATTCCTCGTTCGAGTAAAAATAAATAATTCTAACTGTGAGCCGAAATATCAAACTTTATAAATCTTCAAAAGGACTGCTCTGATGCTCTGATGAAGGACTAATAAGTTTTATTATCCGAAAGCTTATTAGCAAACAAAAAACTACCTCTGACGTATCCACCTGAATCCCATTATCATAAATCAATTAGCATGAGAGTGGATGGACAGAAATAAAATCCTTCAAATATTCTATTGATGGAAATTGAAAAACGTCGTAAATGAGTTTTCATAATTGACTGGGAGCCCATTCCTGACGTTAACTACCTATAGTAATATAGTAGGGAGGACTAGGAATGTGCATATTTTAAAACTTGATAGATTTTCTCAACTTATGGGTCTATTTAAAAACCCTGTGACCTCGTTATTCTGTTATTCCATATTTCAGTTTCACCAATTATGAATACTTGATGAAGATTTGGCGATTATGAGACGAAACCGTGCTGTTCAGAAGTGCGTGGGCATTAATGCAAAATAATTTATCCAGAACTTTTAAATGGTAGAACAAAAAGCCTTTGAACTAGTTTTTTAGTTAATCGCTTCGGAAAACGAGGTAGAGCCAACAAGTGTCCCCGTCTTGGAAATGTTGCGGGAAGGAGGCTTTATGCCTCTGGTGGTTGTTCACCTTCACATTGCCACCTTGTTTGGAGGTCCACTTTTCAAATATAATAAGGAACACCAGAAACTGGAATCCTGCACTGGGCCCACGCACCGATCGAGATATAAACTTAAAATGATTGTTGGCTCTCTCTTCATTCTCACAATCCTCGGTCAGATATGTCACAACAGCTCGTCCCATTTCTCCCGAGGACTTCGAACCCAAGGCTACTTCTATTTGGGAATCTTTCTGGTATTCATAATCGAGGATTGGATCATTCTAGCCAAACAAGACGAGCAAGTCAACCTGGTCAACAGTCTCCTCCAGTTTGAAGCCGAGCATGGGGCACACGTCAAAATAGCCCAGTGCTCCAAATTTTTACAGCAGAAAACCCTCTTTCTAGCTTTGAATGGGCTGCTTTCAACTCCTTCAGCTCTCCTTGTATACGCCGGACAACTGTGGTTCCAGCCCTGTTTTCCAGGCTGCTTTGGCTACGCTTATTATCCAGAATGTAACACGGCTCATGGCGCACCTTCCGTCTACACCAACTTCTTCCTCAAATTGGGACTCACCCTGTTCTCCAGCTTCACTGTGACCTTTATGTTCTCCTGGATGACGTTCCACGTCAGCGTCTTCTCCTCCCTCCCCACCTACTGCTACAACACGTTTCTTCTCATGCTCCAAAATCGTATGGAAGGCAAGCATTCTCCCTCCTGCCATTGTTTCAAACTGGTTCGAATCTACAGACAACTCCAGGTGTTGATTAACCTCCACAACAGCATCCACCAGGACCTCAGCATCATCCTGATTTTAGGCTGTTGCTCCTTTGGAATGTCCCTCTCGCTCTTCATCCTGGTTTCCATGTTCTCCCAGCTTCACCCCTTTCAAATAATTCTGTTTACGGGGTTTGGCGTGCTCATCACCGCCTTCGTCATCATCATCCTGTACGGCAGCCAAGGGAGTGTTCACACCAAATCCCTGGAAACATTAGTCGCTGCCAGAAAGAGTTCCACCTTCCGCAAGCACAACTGGGCCAGAAAGGTCATCCGCTCGTGGCTACCTCTGAAAATATACTTAGGCTCGGTCAACTTTATTGACAGATTGACGCCAATCAACATTGCCAATTTCGCAGTCATCCAGGCAGTGAATATGCTCTTGATGTAATTTGCAATCAAAAATAAAAACCACCACCCGCACCACACCCGTTTTATAGTGATATGCTATGTAGATATACAGGATCAGTACACGTCTTTTATTGTCGCACGTTACGAGTGAAAGAACAATTCAATTTCCGGTAGGCTTATCATCGCTACAAGTTTCCACTGATGCTGGCTTGAGTTGAACTTGGAGAACGATAATTCCGTAGGTGATTACTGCACCACATGTCTGTCAATCAAAGAGATAGCACTTTCTTTTAATTTCCTGATTTGACATTTTTGTTCTGACTATTTTTCAACCAGAAGAATGCATGGCATACCGTTGTGAGAAATCGATGAGTCACGGTGAAATAGCGACAATACAGCCCAATCGTATCCTTCTCAATGGTATTCGACAAAATGGACAGTTTGAGGAGATCCTCCATTGGTACAGCTTTATGTAGATTGATTTGGATCCACTGCTTGAATGCGTCATGAACCTGGAGAACAAAAAAACCTTTAAAAGAACAGAATTCATCCAGGATGAGTGTATAGCAGTAGGTAATAATTACTTGAGACGACTGGCTTTATCCTTCTCAATGGTATTCGACAAAATGGACAGTTTGAGGAGATCCTCCATTGGTACAGCTTTATGTAGATTGATTTGGATCCACTGCTTGAATGCGTCATGAACCTGGAGAACGAAAAAACCTTTAAAAGAACAGAATTCATCCAGGATGAGTGTATAGCAGTAGGTAATTACTTGAGACGACTGGCTTACCAGCTTATGGAATTCACTTCCCGTCCACCAAATGAAACCACTGACAAAGAGCCAGAGCAAGTAGTTCACATCCTCCAAAACTTGACCCACTTCGGAAAACAAAAACGGGGTTTGTATGGCATACGTCAGGTTGCACATGTAATGAGTGAGGATCACCCCTCCAAAAACCTTGTGTACAAATCTGGACATTTCCTTCACATTCTCGTAGATTCTTAGCCCGTCTGGAACACTAACGAAGCCATTGTTTAGCGTTCTCTTCACCTCATTCCCAATTTGCTTCAGTCCCAAGCACAGGCTGAGGAGGAGGGTATGTGGCATGCTGCAGAAGCACCCGCCGTGAAACACAATTAGCTTGAAGAACGCTTCCAGCGTGAAGTTCATATTGCGGCAGAAGACCGCCCGGCAGGTGTCAATCCATCCCAGCTTTCGGAACACGCAGAGAATCCCGTCGGTCATCATTTTCGCCCCGTGGGACACTGTTATTTGGCCTGTCGTTGAGGACAAGTTGGTGACCGAGGAGGCGAAGTAAAATAGGATCGGACAGAGCCAGACCTAACAAGAGGAAATTTTCGGAAATAAAGATATTTTATTTAAAACATGCAGTAATATTTTATTCTTACATATCCAGACGGCAAGTGGAGCACGTCCAGTCCCTCAATGCATCTCAGAATCTGGACAATCTTGTCCTGTCTCAGCCATATGACGATAATGACAGATGCGATGGATAGCCACGTGAGGAGTAAACAGACTAAAATCAATATCCCCACCATGACCTCTCCCTTGCTGGCCAAATCGGTAATTTCTCCCACCGACGTGGACACCCAGAACAGGAAGGAGATCACATTTCCAATCACAAACACCGCCCACAGCGCCTTCCAAAGTGTGAAACTCTTGATTAAGTAATCACCAACAATTTTCCGGAATCCCCAACTATTGAAAGATGATTTCTTGTACTCACCTTCTGCACCAAATTGAAGGGGACCAACTTGTACGTCCTCTGCGACTCTGACCACGTTACCGTAAAAGGGAAAAGGAGCAGTCGGGCGTAAAATGAGATCGCTTTGGCCAAAAAGGCCGACGACTTTGGCTCACCGAAATACCCAATATGGGTATTCTTCTGGGGTATTGAGTCCACTCTGATTATTTGCATTTTTCCAACCAAATCTATCTTCCTGGGGACAGGCTCAACTCACGACTGAAGTGGATGTGTGGCACGTCAAGAGGGTTTTCTCGTCTCTTCTCTTTGCAGATTCTCCAACCGATATCCGGTCGTGTATCCTCTCGCTTTTTCGCCTCGAGTGCAAACACTGCAGCCAGAGCTTTGTGTGAAGTCTCACGCTGCTTTCTTTTCTCTGGAGAAAGGAATCGATACCAGCCTTGGGAAACAATATCCTTAAGTTGTAAACCTCAACAAGGCATTCAATAATAGTCTGTTTACATATCCAATAATCCCATCCTGAGCAAGTCTCAGAGGAAGGATCAACTATCCGAATTAGGGTATGGGAAACAAAAAAGGCATATAACCAAATCCTGATGTCGTTTCGTTTCTTCTTCGAGACCAAGCATATTGTCACAGAGCATAGTAGAGGCGAGCTAATTCGAGAACATGCTGAACGCCGTGTGTAGATGCGTACCCTGAAAATGTATCTTTCTTTCTGAGGAAAGCCGTGGAGCATATTGGTACTTGCCTAATGGAAATCAGTCAAGGGCATGGGATTTGTGGCAGTTGTCGTTGTCGTTCCCCGTTTGAATAATGGGATGAAGTTTCACATTCACAAGGCAAGCCATGCAACATGTGCAAAAAAGTAGAGCCTGTTCCATACGTACAGAATTGCAGAATACTTTATTATTCTTACTCAATTTTGCCTTTTGATTCTGAGTCAGCATTAAAAAAGTCAAGTGAAGCCCGCCGACTTGGTTCGAGAGTTAACGACGAGGAAAATTGTCCTCTGGAGGCAAAACCGGATTAGAGCTGGAGCTCTCCGTTTGTCCACAACGTGGAAGGGTCCCATGTAAATTCGGAGTGGAAGTAGGGACCTCAGACACTTCCTGTGCTCCTTCGTAGCCCACTCCAGCTGCATCATCGACTTGATCACACATTTCGAGCGGAAGTAGGCCTGAGAACCTACCTCCAACAAGGCAACGATAACTCCAAGCGTTTCCACCAGCAAACAGGTATGGATCAGGTAGAACAGAGGTGAAGATGACTCATGGGTTGTCATCACGGAATACAGGGAGGAGATGATGACCCCTGTGGTGCACACCTGAAATCCAGGAAGACAGAACCGCTGGCAAAAACCGTTGACGATTATGGTAAAAACTTGACATTTCCGGTAGATCATGAGACAATTCCAGATGTTGGAGCTTTGAACGTTATGCTGTAAGCTGTACAGATTTAAAATATACGGAATTGTAGAAAATTCAATAAAATTACATAAAACTACGCAAAATTACGGAAAACTTACGAAATCAGATTCTGCTTGATGATCGAGATGCACAATATAAACATCACACTTTGCATTCCTGCAATGAAATTCGCCGGCCAACAAAGGAACAACTCGAGAAAGTAGGTGAGGGATTGGTAAATCCGACTGGAGCAAGAGCTAGGGCTGGCCACAATCGCTATTAAAATGGAGGAAATCTGGTGACACGGGAGGATAAAAGTGACGAGGGGTAGCAGCGGAATGATCCCAGTTCCCAGAATCTGGATCACGACAAATATTCTCTCGGCCGAGAACAAGTTGCTCCTTTTTTTGCATCGCTGCTGCTGACGGCTACAATGCAAAGATTGAATTGCGGCCAGGGTTTGAGCCAGTTCGTGTCGCAGGGCATACCCCGAAATGGTGAAAATCAAACCCCCCAGGTGAATGGACACAAAGGCAGTGTTCATAACGAGAAACGAGGTGGATTCCTGGCCGGTGGAAACGTCATAGGCAAAGCGAGAAATGGAGAGGATTGTCACTACAACAAAGAGGCTTGTGCAAATTCGAAATTTCCAAAATTTCTCGGGATTTTTGACAACTTTCAGTCGCTGTCGGTGTTCATCCCAGACGAGAGGTAGAACGCCTAGGGCATTGCCACAGTTTACAAAGGCTTTGAGCACGTCGATAGTCAACTGTAGAACCATGGTGGAGGAAGCGTCGCAGCACGGATGGAGTGGAAGTGGTAGCGGAGGGGTGATGTTATTGTGACAGTGTGAAAATGTGTTGACTCTTTCTTTTCTCTTGCAAAATTTAATTACTTGGAGTGGGCCGGCCGCCAAAAGGAGTGTCGGACGGAATTTCTGTCGGGCTGGATTCTCAGTATTTCACTTCCTGTCAACAAGTACAGTGTACAGCAACATTGCGTTTCTAATTTAAATTTTGGGAGTTTGAGAGCGTATATATTGAAGAATATTATTAAAAAATAGGTATGCAATGAATATCAAAATATAGAGACGTTTTATGACGTTTTTTATTCAATCGCATTTAGACAACTACATACAGACTACTACAGTCTATATTGTATGCTTTCTTATGTATACTTTTTCCTAAAAGTCTGGCAAACTCCCCTTTGGGAGTTTGAGAGCGTATATATTGAAGAATATTTTTTAAAAAATAGGTATGCAATGAATATCAAAATATAGAGACGTTTTATGACGTTTTTTATTCAATCGCATTTAGACAACTACAGACAGACTACTACAGTCTATATTGTATGCTTTGTTATGTATACTTTATCCTAAAAGTCTGGCAAACTCCCCCAAAGTTAATCTCCGGTGGATTCTCTTGACCCCAGCCAGAGAGCAGTGCCATACAGTCCTTCCATATTCTGCTCATGTAGTAGTACTCCCAGCCAGAGAGCAGTGCCATGCAGTCCTTCCATATTCTGCTCATGTAGTAGTACTCCCAGATATTAAAATCACACGGACGATCACGTAAGCGAAGAAGAGAGCTACCCAAACGACGCCCGCCCAGAAAATGTGGCTTACGATCAGATAAAAGATGTTGACCACAAATATTACTAATCCAAAGTAGGCCGAAAGTTGCATAGAACTCATGAACGTACTCACGAGAAGCCCAACGCATTTACAGCTAAATGTCCATATCCCAAAATCTTGGGGGGAAGAAGGATCTGATACAGGTCCAATGGCGTAGAATTGATGGACCAACTGAACCATGAAAACTACTGCCCATATCAGGAGCGTGTTCTTTATAGCGTCTAAAAAGTTGCAGCAGCCGCAGATCAATGCTCTGATGAAGGTGAGGAATATGGTCCACTGGAATGCAAATATTACGCCATTATAGGCTATTTCACTGAAGGTCACGGCAGTTTTAATACCACCGAACATCGACATTGTTCCTGCGGAGGGTCAGGCGGGTTCAACCAGGAGGACTTGGAGAACTCGCTGCCTGAACGAGGAGAGTTTGCTTGCAGCCCTATCCAAGCTTCAATTACTATAAAAAGTGTCGTAATGAAATGTATAGTTGCAATCATTGAGATACATACATAGATATGCATCGATCCTCCCAGGTTGCAATGGTAATTTTTTTTGGATAATTTGATTAGTCAAATTACACATTACACTACCAAACCACCGGTAATCTTGCAGAATGTGCGCTTTGTAAAAAAAAACAAATCCGTTGTGTCACATTTCATAATTTTCGGTTGTACGTTGTACGCCCTCCAAATTTGTAGTGAAAAATGAATCACCAGATGATCGCGAGATGACTTTGCCACATTTATAAATTTCCGCTGTGGCATTCCAAATTCCCAGTTTAAAAAATGGTCGGGTTTTTACAAACTCTCGGCTCGAAAGCCAGCCTGCACGGCACGAAACATCTTAATGAGCAACAACAAGAGCAACAAAAGATGCACCATGATCTCACCAGGTCGAAGGGCATGTTCATTACAAAAGCGTCCGAGGTGCCGGACCGGCTTCTCAAGTTTCAAACGACGACCCCGCTCTGGGAGCAAGAGAAGCGGCAAGGGGCTGTCCACAATGAGGCGGTTCTCGTGGGTCCAAGCCAAACAGTAGGGTTTACATACTTACACAAGTGTCCACGTCCACCCACCCACATTTTGTTTGGAACATTATAAAATGTTATCCTGTTTCCCACACAGTCATTAAAGGACGACAACGGGGACATGGACTCTGACGAGGAGGGATATTTAGCCCCCGGTCTGCCAGCTCTGGGTGAGGTGGAAAGAGTGATCCCAATTCACCACGCGCACTCCCAACACTTGGAGAATTTGATGAGGCTACATGAGAAAAGGATCAAGGCGAACGCGGACGATTTGGCGTTTATAACAACAATGCCAAATGAAACAAGTCAGAGAGCTAGAATGTAGCTTTTGCTCTAAATCATAAAGGTGCATAATCATATTTATTTGTGGCACTCAACTTTTGGCTTGCTCCATTTCCACAGACAGATTCCTGGACATTGAGCAAGGTGACAAGAATATCATGGATAAGGATGCCGAGGACGACTTCTCCAAGGAAATGAAGCTGAGGCGAACTTTATTTCGAGAAAGATCTTTGAGTGAGGGGGAAAGCAGCTCTGGAAGTGGAACCACTGTCTCCAGTGAGCACAAGGAACCTGAAAAACCACCACCACCACCACCGGACTCCCCACATGATTCTGAAAAATTGGAAGAGAAGCCACCTTCCCCGCCAGATAACCCTCCACCTCCCAATGACACTCCACCGCCATCTCCCCCTGAATCACTTCCCCCCTCTGAACCGCCTTCTCCAAAAAAGAAAAGCGTGGAACCGCCGAAGAGTGACCAAAATAACAATAACGTTGTGGAATCTGATGTGGGGAGGTTCGAAATTAACAATTGTAACGACAGCGTGCAACTTACGAGACAACTCCTGTTTGGAAACTGTCTTACGTTCTCCCCTCCCCCTGAATGTTGCTGCCACAAGCAGGTGGAGCAAATGCAGGCTATGCTCGCGGAAAAGGAGAAGGAGCTGCAAAAGGAAAAACGGAAAAAACAAATCAAGGGTTGTGGTTGTTGTGGCAAGAGGCAATGTGGTTGTCATAAATGTTGTTTTGGAGAATACGCCCCACGAGCAACCACCCCGATAGTGGCAGTGAGGCAGGTTGAGGTTGAGGAGCCACCGAAAGACGAAAATAACAATGCGATTGAGGCGACTAGTCAAACGAAGGGTCCTCCTCCTGCTCCACCTCAAGAGAAAAAAGAAGTTAGGGAAGAGTGTGTTCTTCCCAGTCCAACCCCGGTCCCCTATCCCGACAGATCTCCAATTTTGATGGAAATGGAAATGTTTTCAAGGATGCACAACTGTCCTCCACAGCCCAGGAAAAAGTGCGCCCCTTCTGGTAGAAAAGGGTCCGATGGGGGCAAGAGCACGGGTGGAGGGAGTAAAGGGAAAACGAAAACAGAGGAAACCGACAAGGGCGACGGGGACAAGAAGAAAAAACGAGCAAGATCCCGATCCAAGGCAAAACGGGGTAAGAAGTCAAGGAAGAAGAGCGGGTGCTGCGGTCCTCCGTCGGGGTGTTGCTGTGAGAGTTCGTCGGACAGTGACGACGATCCAGGACTCCGCCCAGGGGCTGCCTTCCCACAGGAATTTCTCTGGTTTTTGCTGACCTTAAACACAACGGGAAACTTTTACAAATACCAATCCTCTTACGCGGCCACCTACTACGCGGCGCTGGAAAACGAAAGGCAGATTAGCCAACAGAGGCAAAACGTGACTCGGATTGATGTGGATTGCCTGGAGGAAATTGTGTGTAGGGAAGGGGAGGACGCTTTGAGAAACAAGGAGGTGGCAATCACCCTCCGCCCCTTTGATGCCGGCAGAGCGGACTGCATCCCCCAGAATCCGTTGATTGACATGAACGCACTCAAGTTGTTCTCGCACGGGGAGAAGGAAACGGAGTGTTGTTGCGAGAGGGTGTGTTGCCGGGAAGTGAAATGTAAAGCGGGTGAGGATTCTAATCCAAAGGAGGACTCTAATGACGAGGATGAGGATGACAGTGACGGCGAGAATGAAGAGGGCGAGAACAAACCTACTGATAATGATCCCTGCCCAGTTTCCACAGGAGGCGGCGGCGGTGGTGGCACAGGTAATTGTTCCACCGCGGGGAATGCTAGTTCTTCATGCGCAGCACCGGCTTGCACTCCCAATTACTGCACTACGGTTGCCCAGTGTAATCCGTGTTCACCGTGTACTCCTATGTGTCCACCACCTCAGTCGGTCATGTGCACGCCACCCCAGTATTGTTGTTATTCGCCAACGTATCCTTACATGTACCCGCCATATCCGTATGGCTATCCACCACCACCACCCTTCCCCTATTCTTATCCGTACCCTTATCCCCCGGGATTTTGTTATCCACCATGTTGTATGCCACCTTGCCCTCTAAATGGATACGGAGGATCGTCGAATGGTAACGACTACGATGGTGGTGGAGGTGGAGGCGGAGGACCTAGAAATAGACGAAGAAGCAGGACAGGCGGAGGTGCGGGTGCTCGTGGTAGTTTCAACAGCGGTAATGGTGGTGGAGGTCGTGCTAGATATGCGGATGGTGATGATGACCTAGACTTGGGTGACTATGAAGGTGAGGGTGACGACGACTTTTTCGAAGGGGAAGGAGAGGGTGGTAGCAGTAGACGGACTTCAAATGAATTTGGAGGTGGGAGCAACCGACGAGCAAGTCAGGGTGGTGCTAGTAGTAGAGGAGGGGCCGCTAACAGCGGGCGCGGTGGACCTGGAAGTTATAAAACTGCAGGAAGTAATAGATCGGATGTACCTGGCAGTTATCGAGGTGGCCCGGGGAGTAACAGAACAGGCGTTCCTGAAAGTTCCCGAGGTGGCCCTGGAAGCTACAGAAGCGGCGGCGGGGGTGCTAGCGGTAGAGGACGAAGTTCGTATGGAAATGACGCATCCAACAATAACAATGCCGCCAGCAACACTGAAGCTGCTGACGCAGGAACTGCAACCTCCACAGTTCACATTGTCAATAACTACAGCATCTCGCCCAACACCGGGGCACCAAAAGGAGGAAACCTCAATTATCCCAATGCTGGCAGGGCGTCGATAGGCACAGGCACTGCGCCCGGTACCGAACGAAACTCTGTAGCAACTAGTCGACGGTACAATGATGATGTAAATGGGGACGATTATACTGATTACCAGTCAAGTAATTTCACCCGAAGTTCCGGGGCACCAAAAGGAGGAAACCTCAATTATCCCAATGCTGGCAGGGCGTCGATAGGCACAGGCACTGCGCCCGGTACCGAACGAAACTCTGTAGCAACCAGTCGACGGTACAATGATGATGTAAATGGGGACGATTATACTGATTACCAGTCAAGTAATTTCACCCGAAGTCGGGCAAGGTAACAAAACAACGGATGCCAATTATAAAATTAAAATGTTCTAAAAATTCTTCATTTATTTATCGTCTCGTCAAAATACTGACAATCTTTATTCAAATTTAAGTATAAAATTGATCAGAAAAATATACAGGAATATATCGTAATCGTAATTGTTTTTTCATATAAATTAGCTTGAATCACAAGTCAACAGTCAAAGGTTCATTTGTCAGTCAGTCCTCACAACCTAACATGGTCTAAAGGTTTTCACGTTTGTCGTATTGTCAGCTTTGTCGTAGTACTTCATCGGTCGCATGTCATCAAATTCGTCGCGTTCAGTCGTTCAAAGTTAATCAAAATCGTAAACGCGTTCGACCTTTCCAGCCAGAAACACCGTTTCATGTGAATATATTATGTCGCTTGTCGTCATCGCCGTAATTCATCAGTCAGTCAGTAGTCCTGTAAAGTTTTCAGTAGTCAGGATAGTTTTGTACTGTCACTACATTGTCATTGTCCATGTCAATGCCAAATCATGTCTCTGAACACTGTGTGTGGTCACTCTAAGGCAAAAGTTTGTTACGTCACGTGTCAGTAAACGTGTGCATGTCACGACGTTAGTGTTAATGTCAATTCAACTTGAATGCGGCACTCTATACTCATCTGTCAGACGATTTACGTCCTTGGTACATATCAAGTCAACAGTGGCGTCTAAATGTCACATACTCTAATTGTAAGTGATNGCACTCTATACTCATCTGTCAGACGATTTACGTCCTTGGTACATATCAAGTCAACAGTGGCGTCTAAATGTCACATACTCTAATTGTAAGTGATCTCTGCATTATTCATTCGTCGTCAGTCAACAGTCAGTTCATTTATTTTCTCCCACCGAGCCATAAAATCCCCTTTAGAGTCTATCCCTTTAAGTCCCTTTAAGTAACTTTTTTATTGGGTATGTCATGTCATAATGCAGAGATTTTGAGATCAGTACGGTTTCCCACTTGTGAACCAACTATCTTCGTCGCCGCCGCCGCTTTCTCTCGATAGGCTTCGACAAATACGCCAGCCCCGCTTTTTCCCTCAGCTTTTGAGTCAAGAAGGAGGTGGGGAGGAACAAGCGTGAGAAGATGTTTCTCGCGATTTGCTGTGCCAATGGGAATAGTGTGCCACGAACGCGTATCGTTTCCGGATGTGGTCTACAAAACACGAGCAGCAGAAAACCCCCAGATATTAATCTTCTTCTTCTCATTCCTCTTTATAAGGTTCAATGAATTGATAAAATATGTACGAAGCTTTTGTGTCGCTTTTCTCTCAAATTCGTGGTAACCCTCACGTTTCGCGTGATTCACACCAATTACACCCCACTTTTGGTATTTTTACGGTTAAATGGTGCAAAATTATTTTTTTTTACCTGTCGAGCAAATAGTCAATCATTTCAGATCCTTCGTGATTCACACGAGTAACGGTGTGCGCCCGAATGACAGGAAGTGTTGCGCCAGATCTTTTGAGCCCATTTTTGGTTCGGAACTGCATGGTTATCTCCACCGGTCCCATTTTCATGTGAGAACGGATCTACACGAGTTGAGAAAAAAAACAGGAGCAAAATCCTTAAAACAGTTTTTTCTAAGGAAAAACACTAGTTGTTCCCACCTCAAAACTGTTTCTGCCACTATTTACCATTTAAAAAAAATTGTTTTTACCAAAGTATAATTTCCGAAGAGCTGCATCTCCGCGTCCCCATCACGTGTCACTTTACTCAACCCCTCGA
>JAANSN010003564.1:0-18147 GCA_036850665.1 Dicranocentrus wangi | reverse complement strand
GGTGGTGGTGGTGCATGGTTGTTCAATAGTAAATTGTGAAACAGTTGCCACCTCTTCTTCGGACCATTATATTATTATTATTGTGAGTTGGGTGGGGAAGGAGAAGCGATGGCTCTCCGAGGGGACTGTATACTGGGCGAAAGGGATAAGAAGGGGCTGATTCTCTACAGAATAAAAAGCGGAAGCTGATGAGGTGGTGGAGGTGGAGGATGAGAGGAGAAAGCAGGAAAAAATGTAGTTGAGCTTGATGCATCAATGCACCAAGAAAAGAAGAAGAACCGGCAACGGTAAAGAGCCCTTTCCCCCGTGTTTCGCTATTGTGCGGGCATTATAGCGAAGTAAATAGAATGAGAGGATGATGATGATGATGTGTTCAGACAAGGACGAACATTCTTCTGGAATGTCTTCATAGAAATAAACCCAGGTTTCTCTATCTTCTCTCTTGGAAGGAATTACTTGAGCTCTAAAGGCGTCGGCATTCAGAGAGAACATCATCTAGTTAGCTGCTGCGTCTTACAAGGTATAACCACTTTCTCAATTTCTTTTTTTCTTCTTCTTCTTCGTCTTCTTCACCTTTTATTCATTTCTCAGCAATAGACTGACAGGTTTTTAGACACAAGACAGTGTTAAATTCCTTAACTCCTTGTCGGAACCAAGATGACAGACTAGATGGATGGAAAAGGAAATGAGCCAAAAGGAGAAGGGAAAAAAAGCCGGGATTGGGTTGTACCCAATGCACACACACGAACGAAGCAAGGGCGAAAAAATGCATGTTGTCTAATAGTTTCCAAGTTGAAACACATTATTCTCCTCCGTTATATATAAAGCTAAAGCTACATGAATCCGTAAAACTGATCAACATACATACCACCACCACTACCACCACCACTCATCCTGTTATCCTCTTCCCTTTCAAAAGACAGAACAGACTAGACTAACGTAACGTGTAAAAACCTGATCGAATCCAATTTCCAACTTTTTTCACGCTCCTCTTCTTCTTCTTGGAGCAGCGGTGGCAAGAGAGCGTGAAATGAAACTCATCAAGAGGGGATATTGGGTTGAGGAGGATGAGGGAAAAGGAGGGCAGCAGCAGCGAGGAAATGAATACATGCAACTATAAACAGGAGGCTCGCGGGGCTGAGAAAAGGGTTCGTAAAACGAAATGACGGCGATTTTCTGGGCACACAAGTGGCAAGGGGAAAGGGGAATGACCAACAACAGCACAATTATCACTTCCTTTTCCTAAGGGCTTTTCCTCCTCAACCACCTCTCCCATTTCCAACAAAGATGGGGAACGAAACGAGGAGAGTATTATTATACGAGTAGGTATAGGTATATATATTTACTTTAGTGCGGTGAATGGTCATGTGCCCGCCGTCGTCGTGGTTGGTGTGGCTATAATGAGGGGAAAAGTTTATTGGGAGTGGAGAATGAATGAACACACCACTTCTTTTCATGAAGAAGGAGAAAAGGGCATAAAAAAGGATAAAATACGTATAGCTTATTTTTTCTCATATATCCAAACATGTCAGAAGATTAGCAGTAGGAGCAGTGGTCATAGTAGTTATACTTCTCCCGGCACCCCAGCCCCCCTTCTCATTCCCGCAAGGAACCAAAAAAAACTGATAGTTATTGTGTAGTTGAGTGAGTGAGTGAGTGAGTTGTTGTTGCAAGGGAAAAAAATAAGAGACATGGGGTAAGTGAATGAGAACGAGATTTCTGAGAGTTTTGTTCACAACATGGTATAACACAAGAGGAGAATAGCATCATGATGGGTGGAAGGAGAAGGAGGAAACTGGTAGTGAGCAATTCCCTCAACTGCACCACTGGCGACTGGCGAGAAGGGAGGAAAAGAGTTGAGTCATAATAATCAAATGTAGCAACAAGAAGAAACTCTGCTCGCTAAATACCTTCAATATATAAAGACTTTCTTTCTTCCAGAGAGACTTTCCCCTTCTTGGTGTTTTTCTTTTTGCTTGCGCGCTCTCTCTCTCTGTGTCTTGATAAATAGCTTTCTTACTTGCACGCATGATGATGATGGTGCAGTTAAGACTCACAATAACAAAATAATAACATTTCATCATAAACTTTTTTTAGTTTACCCTTTTTCTCACTTGCTGACTTGTTTTTTTCTGCTGACAGCATATATCATCATCCCATTCCTGGTTCTGGTTGGACTAGAGACCAGGCTGGATTGAGCTACGCTACATCAGTTTTCTCCTCGGAAAAATCTTGATTATTATTATATCGAACCTGGCGAAGGGTGTATTTAAAAGCTTGGACGCCGAAAAAAACAATATAGAAACCCTACATTCTATTAGAAAGCAGTAGGTAAGTCTTTCTAGTTTAGTGTTAGTGACGTACGTAGGTTCTCAACGTTTGATTTCTGGAAAGTTTATTGTGTTAATAGCCTTATGGTAAACAAGTTTTGATGGTATAGTCTGGACTTTCAGTCAGAAGATTTTTGTTATCGAACACTTTGCCCACAAATTGTTATTAATTTTGTGGCAGGTGTTAAATCATCATTATACCAAGACTGACTTTTACCTAGAAATATGAGGAATCACGTGATTTATTACATGATAACTAGCTCTTCTCTGAACTGTTCAGAGTTTCTGGCTTTTCCCCCTCTTCATCATGACAAGAGCAAATATTTGGTGGATTGGGTAATACTTTTTTTTCGTAACGAAGACAAATATCATCATCATATCCCGTGTTTTGTTGCTATTCTAAACGAATAATATAGCTACACACACATGAACAATGTTTCTCCCATTTTTCGATATCTATTTCTTTTCAAGGTTTTTACCACTTTCTCTCTCTCTCTCTGTTAACATGTGAGCAGAAACTTTGTTCGTTCCTCCTCTGCGTGTGTGTGTGTGTGTGTGTGTGTGTGTGTATGTGTGCACACTGAAACAGCCAGTAAATGGTTGACATGTGCACGTCTGCAAAATAATATCGTGATAAACGAGCAATAATGTTGCTCTCGTTCGGAGCTTGCAACTTGTGAGAGTTTTGGCTGTGATCTGAATTTCTGATTAGATTCGTCCTTTTTGTCACATTGAAGACAGGCGTCGTCGTTCGCTCGTTCCTTCCTTCCTTCCTTGTGAGGTTGGTTATGGAATATATACGGTTCAGTTTTTACTGTCAGGAATGGGAAGGAAGGAAGTGTGTGGTATGATGATATTCAAGAGAACCACCATCTTCCTTATTTTCCCCACAGGAGTTATGATGAAGATGAATTCAAAATGAGATACACACACGCTGATAGCGCACAGGTTTGAGAATAGGGAGGGAGGAGGAGAGGAGAAAGCAATTTTAGAGACTTGTTCTCATGCAACGCAGCAACGTCTTCTTATGAGGAATGGGACGACGGTGTGGCGAGCTTCGTCGAGTTCTCCAGCAAGTGGGAGCAGATTATCGTGAAACGTGAGATTTTGAGTAGGGAACTGAAAAATGTGCCCCATTATCAAATTTTCAATTTTCTTCAAAGCTAGCAGATCGCTTCCAAAAAAAAAACTCCAGATGGGTGGAGGAAGAAGGGAAGGAAAAGCATATTAAAACGGAGGAAATAATATCTTCTTTTTTTTCTTTGGTTTTCCCCTTGTAACTTTCCATACCTGATACCTGTAGATTTTTTTAGCTTCTCGTCAAAAATATATATACCACCTGCGCACTATCTATCGCCATCGCCCGTGGAATCCATGTCACCAAAATTTCCCATTATCCAGCCCATTTCGCCAAAGTGCACTTAAATCAAAAAGGAGCGAGAGAGGAAATTAAATCTGCGGAGGAGAAATCTGTTTTGCTCGCGACTCTGACTCTATTGCTTTTCTGAGAAGTTATCCTTTTTGTTGCCACTCGACTCCCAAAAGCAAAACACATTTTCAATGTAGCTCGTGCTCGATCCCTCTGAAATTTTCTCGGAAAACAAGCAAGTATAATCACATTTGCCAGTTTAATGACTGCCAATTAAACGGGAAAACGATCATCTTTCAAAAGGGTTCACAGAGCCCACAGGAAAACTTCTCGAATTGCATTATGCCCTCCTCCAAAACTCACTTGTCGTCATCGTCAATCCTGTTAAAGGAGCATGGGATATACTTATATAATGATAATGATACATACACACCACCCACCCACCCGCTTTTCACTTTTGCCTTTCGCTTTGATTTCCAGCTCTATTAACAGAATTCCGGGAAATTACTGACTGGGTTCCTTCCAAACCAAATCACAAAACTAAAACTGATGTGAGTACAAAGGTTAAAATTGATTCACTCCATTCCCTTCATCTCTGCTTCATTCTTCCACAATATACGTATATATCAGTTTCATAAAGACTTTTTGAAAAGTTAATACTTTTGTTTGTGGAAACTCGGGCGGGGATGCGTTTTCAAGACAGAGTTGAAATAAAGGTCGTCTTATATATTATACCGGAGATTGAATCTCTGAGTTTGGAGCACATTTTGTCCTTGTTCGGGAATTAGAGTCGACTTTGTTGGAAACCGTACCATCATATCATTTGATATTATTAGTTTTGTGGCAAGGCCACCATCCAGCATATTATGACTCTCAACTCAGCTCCACGGAATGGAAATGGAAAGAGCTCATTAAGTTAAATACATGGAGCCATTTCATTTTCAGAGGTTGCAAGGCGGGGTGGTGGCGGCGGTGGCAGTGGCGTTGGTGGTACGGTGGAGAAAGCTGCTTTGCGGGTAGATGAGTTCACCAGTGAAGGAATATTATTGTTGGGATGGAAATTGGGAAAAAGGACAAATGGCACAAATGGCTCTTCTGTGGAGCCATTTCATTTTCAGAGGTTGCAAGGCGGGGTGGTGGTGGTGGCAGTGGCGGTGGTGGTACGGTGGAGAAAGCTGCTTTGCGGGTAGATGAGTTCACCAGTGAAGGAATATTATTGTTGGGATGGAAATTGGGAAAAAGGACAAATGGCACAAATGGCTCTTCTGGAGGGGTTCTCTCTCTGAATTCAGCTCCAAATGAATTCAAAGATTTTCTCGGATGGATCTGTGACAAGGATGAGTGCACTGATGGGATGATAAAATGCTCCTCGATAGCAAGCAAACGAGCTTTTTACTCATTTACTCTTGTTGGGAGGCGGACTCGCGCGCGGATGCCAACTACTGACTACGGAGTTCATTGCGGAGTCAGTCGGCGGCGAGCTCTATTACATCCTCAAAACTTGTGTGTTTAAATATATATATATATATATCTAGTATTTCACCTTCTTTGTTTGTTTCACATTCTCTCTCTTCTCGTCTGTCTCCATCCCATAAAATAACTGTCGCGGGGAGAAGCAAAGCAGAGGTTCTCTCCTTCTCTCTCTCTCTCTCTCTTTTTAATTTGTCTGTAAAAGGGGGACACAAGCCGAAATGGCAAAGCCAAAATGAGCCTACCGAGCAATTTATTGAGAGAATAAAAAGTTTTATACACATTCACTTCTTGCCTTGCTAATATTGACGTTTGGCTGGCTGGAGCCGCAAGGCAATCAAATTTTGGTCGGGTTACTTACTCACCCAGAGCAAGCGAGCGAGAGAGAGAGAGAGACAAAGTAGAGTGGAGTCTGGAGCTACTGGAGTTAGTTGGAGTCGCATGTCGTGTAACCCGGGTGAGGTTGCACACTCTCATTTTTTGTACGTACACTACACAGCAGTTGCGTTTGAAGTTTACAATCGGGTTGCTGAGACTATTTTGGTGGCTGACGGGAATGGAAAGTTGTTGTTTTTGGGGGAAAACATGCATACACAAGAATCGTGGAATATATGACAAGAACGTTTGTTCCACTTTAAACTAACTTTAACTAATGATTGATGCCATTTTGACAGAGCGAGTAATAAAACACAATAACAGAACCAACTGCTTCAGACAGTGTACCTTATACAAGTCTTAACCAGTATTTCTTACAGCGACGTGTTGGGAAACACCTTTGTCCTATTTCATTCCTCGTGCACTTGGTTTTGTTTTATATCGACGTCATATTTCAAAATGACCAAGTGAATATTTTGTGCTATGAATTATTGGCATGACGGGTTTGCCAAATCGTGAAATTCTAATTCAGTCACTCCAACGCATCCCCATTCATTCGACAACCGCACGCCACGCTGTTTGCTGCTCATTAACAATTTCGTTTAAGACATATTTGCGCCCTCCTGGACACCAAGTTTCTTTTTTTTTGTCAATTTGTCAACGAGGTCTCATTAGGAGGGACCCCCTTCCCCGCTCCCATTAAATCGCCAACCACTCCAGAATTATTATTATTTTCATGTCATGTTCCCATGTTCTTACTTCCAAGTCCCACTTATCCAGCACAACAGAGCTACTACTGGATCCAACATTTTTATTAAAAAAAAAAACTATACAAACTCCACTCCACTTCGTTAAAGCCTCTCTCTCTGTTCCTTCTCGTCATCTCCACTTGTCAGCTCTGGCAACCCCGTTCTGACACCCTACCGGCCCAAATTGAGCCATTTACTCCGCTCTATTCGTGACTTGATGTTCCATGAACGATTCCTCCCAATTTAAGCTGACAACAAGAACAAAAACCAGAGCTTTTGGACCCACTTAAACTCCTTCACTCTCCGCCAGTTTCGGAGCTGGAGCTGCTATTCTTCTTTCTTTTTTTTGGCAAAAACTGGCAACTTGGAAAATTCACTTGAAGAACGAAAAAGAAAAAAAAACACTTTTCCTCATCTTTTCCCCAAAGCGAACGAAGGAACGAAGGAACCTAACGAACTAAAAGTGACATGGTCAGGATAATGTTTACTTGGCAGTCCTCTTCTTCCTCCTCCTCCTCCTCCTTTTATTATTATTCCGGAGAAAAAGGCTTAACTCCAACTTATTTCCGAATGGTGGTGGTGGTCTTGTTTCTCCTGCTTCCTGCTCCTGCCCTCAAGCCAGTCTCTATGTATATGAATAGTCACGGCCAGTAGATTTTTATTTGGCCCATAATAACTTCCAAAATGGTAGTAAACTACATTATGCATTTGAAAGAAAGACTCCAGCTCTCTTCTGTCTTATCACATCAACATTTTTTTGTTCACTCTGGCACACAGCAGCCGAGCCTCTCTGTGTAGCCAAGCCAGTGAAGCCGGGCAAGATTATGAAAAGAGCTTGAGCTAAAAGCTTTTAAAACGCTCATTCCCTTTTCTCTCCGTCTCATTCTTAATCTAATACGGAGAGAGAGAGAGAGAGAGCGAGTAACGTATGTACTCCCTTCTGAGGTATAATGGACTTTTTTAGTGGAGAAAAAGCCTAATGAAATTCAGCCGACTTTTTACTCTTTCCTCCTCTTCTTCTTCTTCCCTCCCTCGCCCACTTCTTCCCAGTTGCAGCACTACACTTATACTTGGCAGATTAAATGAGATTTAAGGAGTGGAGATGGGATAGTTGGTTGAAAAACAACGACATTGTGAAATGCAACAGAGCGAGCGAGTCAACTGTTATGTCAGACCTGTAACGGGAGGGAGATTAGAGCTGACAAACTTTGTCTGTTAAGAAGGATAAAGTATAAAAAAAAAGAAAAAGAAAGAAAGTTTTTTTTAGAGAAAATTATCAGATATGCGGAGCACTATATAGCGGAGCAGTATTATTTTTATTATTATTATTTTCCACATTGCTCTTGCTGCTGGACTATGGCTGACTGGTAGGGTTCAAAAGAAAAAGTAGGCTAAAAAATGGACTTTGCCATTAGGAGCTCCAAGTGGATTAGCGTGCAGGCAGACAGGCAGGCAATGCAGTGCAAAATGAGGAGAAAAGCAGTTCAGTTCGGTTGTGACATCCCAGCACAGCGCAGCAGCGTCTCAGCAATTCTCCTCTTTTGCCAGAGCCTTTTTTTAGCTGTAACGATAATGTAGGTGGACATAATGAGTTTGGGTGTATTATAACAAGGCAAATTATTACGGTTAGATCAGCCGCCTCCGCCGCGTAATTACCCTGTTTTGTTTCGCAGTAGGGCCCGTTCGCAGCAAGCAACAACGTAGCTATACTCTACTTCTTTTTAAACTACTACTATTTCTTTCACGACAAAATTTGCTTTTGCTTTCCCTCCTCATTAACTACTCCCATAACAAACGCATTAGACGCTACTCTAATCTTAGGTATCAACTGTGTAAACTGGGCAAGAAGGAAAAACAAACTTTTTCATAATAGTCGTGCCTTTTTCCTAAAATCAAACGAGGAGGAAGACGGAGGAGAGGAAATGGGTTATTATTATTTTTAAACAAGGTTGTACTATAATATATAGCTCCACAAGTCCACATCATCAACTCCAGCTTCCTCCATCCTCCAACAAAATATAGTCCGTCCGAGCGTGATGCCTTTTTGGAGTCTCACGTTCTCTCCTCTCCTCTTTTATATACCTAAGAAAGTAAATGTGTGTGTGAGACAAACTCCATTTTCATCTCGGCAGCATAGCAGCAGCAGCAACAACAACAACAGCATTGTCACAATTTCCCTTTGTACTTTAAAAGACAATGTGTATGTGTGTATGTAGTTGTAGTTAGTTTCATCCTTTTGTGCTTATTTGCATAAATATGCTTTTGTCAGGGTGGGATAATAACGGCGGACGCGGGACGGACGGAGAGAGAGAGTTTAGTGAGTCGGTAACGAGTTTGTTTGTTAGCAAACAAGCCTCATTACGGAGCAAGCAGAGTAGAGACTCACTCCGTTATTGAGTGAGTGGAAGTGGAGGATGTGGAGGTGGAGGGATGGAGGGAGTGAGCCGAGAAAAAGTTTACCCGGATAAAACACTATGGAATGGATTATATATTATGCCACCAACCTGGTTGAATGCCTCAGCCGAATTATTATAGTTGCCGGATTGAACGACCTCCTTTTTTCCCTATCAAAAACACGAAATAAATATATATTGTTTGTGCTAATTTCACTGCGCCTCCAGCAATGGCATTATAATATGCATTAGAGGCTTGGGAAGATGGTTGTCATTCCGGGCCGAGCGAGATAAGCGCGGTGAGAGGTGAGTTGGTGAGCACACACTTTCCATTATTCACTCTCTCCACACTCCTCCCAGTCATAATAATGCTCGTGTTGTATACTCCAGCACTACTCGGAGGGAGGTTGTCTAATTGCGACGGGCCCATAGCAGAAATCCATATATATAAGAGCGGAGCGGCGGAGTAAAATAGGTGAATTTTCCAAGCCCTCCGTCCGACTACTTTGTCGCAGCAGCTTTTTAAAAGCCATTATTATTAGGCGACAGCAGAGTTTCTCTCCCCCAGCCGTTCCGTGTGAAGGGACAAAAAGACAGAAAATGGGATCTAAAGGAACTAATAGCCAATTAAAGGAGATATAAATCCGACTGGTTCCGAAGAGTCCTCCTCAAGAGAAAAAGTGAGAGTGAATGAATGGAACTCTCTACTCTCCTAGCAAAGGAACGGGAGATAGAAAGAGAGAAAAGTTATTGTATAAAATACTTGGAGGAGGCTCTTCTCTCTCCCTCCCTGTCTCTCTTTCAGAGAGTGTAATAATATCACCCCACCCGCGCCTCAACTGTCGCAAGACCCCTCCGTCCCCAACACTAAAGGAGCGCGTTTAATTAGAGCAGCTTTTAGGAAAATAAATGCAATGAATACGCCAGCCAGTCCATCCTTTTGGCTTTTTGGACTAATGCAGCAAGCAGGCTCCTACGAACCCAACTTGCAGGCAATTTCGCTGAAGATGAAGGTTCATAAATTATGGAATTTCGTGTGTGGAGGAAAAAGGAGGAGAGAAAATACCCACTCTCTTCGTCGCCTCTGCACTACCACCATGCCATCATCATCATCATCCTTACATTGTCTCTTGCCGGTCCTGTTCCTCCTGTATGTTCTTGTTCCTTCCTTCCGCATCGTCGACATAATAATCATTCCATGCCCCGGGTGGAATTATTGCTCCCACCTAAAGGAGGAGGACGAGGATAATAATAATAATAATAATAAGAGGGAAGAACAAAAAACATATGAGGCTCATGAGCTCATATATTAAAATTAAGTAATATAAAACCCATGCGTTCTTGTCCTGTTTTTGCACGGGAGAAAGGGATGTCGTCGGAGTGACCGGAGAAATAACGGGTTTCNTATATTAAAATTAAGTAATATAAAACCCATGCGTTCTTGTCCTGTTTTTGCACGGGAGAAAGGGATGTCGTCGGAGTGACCGGAGAAATAACGGGTTTCTTACATATCTTTACAGTGTGACGACGTTAATCATGATGATCACATGATCACCCTCGTGTACACATATAGACTCTGTGTGAAGAGGGCAATAAATAACATAAGCTCAAAGGACCAATGCATTCATTATGACATCATTCATTTTATTTACCATACACTATGCACATCATCCCTTCATCGTCCCACACTCCCACTGTGTGTTACTGCTCCTGGTGTGTGTGTGCTCAGGTTAACGTCGTGTCGTGGGTCTTTCTCATTCAGACAAGGATTCTCCACTTTTCCTCACTTTTCTAATTTTCTCCTCTCTTTGATTCTTCCAGCAACCAAGTTTCAAATTAATTATTTTTTTGGCAACAGTCAGCAGCTCACCTTTTCCTTTTGTTTTTCCTGAAATTGGTTTATTTTCTCAATTTTTGGGGCTAAAGAAACTGGAAACACAATTAATGTTCCATTCTGTAACCATCATCATCATCATCATCAAAATGAAGCATGCTTCATACTTTTTTGACGAGTGGTGTGTGGGTGGGTGGGTGGTGTTAAGCTTGTTTTACTTTTTTGATTGTTACTTTTTCCCTCGCTTTTGCCGAATGAACTAAAAGGTTTTCAAAAGATAACATCTCATTTTCGTGTGCAATATAGTAACATCATCAAAAAAGGAGTAGGAAACAAACTTTCATTTCCAAGTTTTGTTGACTCTCTCTCTCTCTCCCCGCTTCCCTTTGTGTATGGAAGCGAGAGCAAAAAAAAGTTTATAGACTTATTTTTTGTGTATTTTATTTATATAGAAGAAGCCTTCCATTTTTGCTTCTCTAATTATTCGCTCTCGTTCGTTCGTTCCTTCGCGTTTTCCTGTTGTATAGAAAAAAACTTCAACTTTTTTTTCTAAAAAACGCATCAGAATTCTTCTTGTTCTTCTCGTTGTTGCAGAGAATTGAAGAATGTCCCTCATTTATAGTTCCACTTGCCTACTGAACTCAAACTAATTTTATTTTAATTGATCAAAAAGTTGCGTTAAAGTTTGGACCAAAGCGTGACAGAGGAGAGAGAGAGAGAGCGCGCAGGGTGCTTTCTCTGTGTTACTCTCTGCAATTTTTTATAAGACACAAAACTTTGGACAAAAACTTTTTTCCTTCATTTTTCGCAAAAACTCTTCTTGTTGGGAGATCACAATTGCGTTTGGAATACGTATACATCCATCCCGGCGATATTTTACTCTTGCTTTTTGCATGTTGGCTGCTGGCTCATGATGATGGTTGCTCGACGCTCCTCCGCTGTAACAATTTTCCTTGTGAAAAAAAAACTTTTTCTTCCGGGAGATTCTCTGATGCCAGACTCAGACAACTGAGGAAAGAGAGAGAGAGAGAGAGGAGAGGAGAGCACAATGAAAAGATTTTCCAAGTTAGTCTCTCCAACTCTCTCTCTCTCCCTCTGTTACATCATAAAGGCGAGGAAAATGAGGGAGCTCCACCGCAGGAGTTCCATACTTCCACTCTTGTGTCAACCGACCGAGTTCTCCTTCCTCCTCGCACGAATCACACATTTTATTTAGGTGCTGGGTTGCGTGCTTTGACAGGCCCGGACCAGTAATTTATACCGTTTAAGGCCAGAAATTCCTTTGTATTTGTCTTGAGAGAAGGAGAGGGAGAGAGAGAGAAGGAGTGCCGTCAACCTAAAAACTCTGGAGTATGGACTGCTGGAGGATGGATGCTGAGTTGAGAAAGTGGGAAAATGAGTCAAGTTTATTTCTTCGTGGGACGACGACAGAAAATGGAATGATGATGATGATGACGATGATGGAAGTGTTATGCGTTATGAAGACAACCACCACACACACAGTTTCATCATTTTGACCGACTTGTATGAGACCTAAACTTTGTGACTCCAAAGTCAACATTGGTGTGAGAAATATAGGCTCAGCAGCTTTCTTCCCTCGTGAGAAAGGCGCAGTTGAGACTGACAACAGTCCGCCTCGTGCTCGCACAAAACTCGCCTCCTCTCTGTTTTCCTATCCATTGCAGCATAATACTGCTCACGTAATATATACCTATCTATATACGTTTTAGACGTTGCTAGTAGGCTAGTCAGCCCAGCCAAAAACTTTTCCGTCAGTTGGGCAAATATATATATAGGGAGAGAGCGAGAGAGAGAGAGAGAGAGGAAGCGAGAGTGAAGGTTGACAGCCACAACTTCTTCTTTTTTTATAGAAAATTGCAAAAGGCTTCTCCTCCTCCACGCCTATTTTTTCTTCTCGACCATTACAGACGAGACAGGGAGTGGGAAAGGGGGTAATAAATAATGCAAATCGTCGTCCTCCTCTTCTTCCTCGTGTCCCATACACACTACTTATAACTCTGCCACACACACTTTTTTTTCTGTTTCCTAATGGAACCCACTGGCCCCCTGATATACATATAATTTCTTGAGAATCAAGACCGAGGAGAAAGATGAGAAGGGTTGAGTGAGGAGGAAACGGAGTGGAAATATAAAATGGAAATGTATGCTAAAACTATACCTCCCAAATTGGACTGACAATCAAGTTAGATATTATGCAAAAATGCAGGGCCGCATATATCGTGCTATCGATTGCGTGTGTGGTGATATTTGGAGAGGTTGCCGGATGGCAAAGTGACGGGGAGCATGGTATGCATGCCCATCCGGTAAAAAGAAGAAGAAAAAAAAATTGAACTTGACAGGGAAAATTTTGCGGACTCAAAAAGAAACCGATCCACTTTAGACGGCTTAATTAGCTTTTGTACACTTTATTCATTTATGACGCAACTGACTTTTTTCCGTTTTCTTTGGTGTCCTGAACCAGGGTGGCAGAAAGAACGGGAGGATTCGGTACGTTCAATGTGTTAACCCTGAAGTTCGACGTCACTCGTGTTTCTGTTGTAAGACCGTAAGACGAATTTTTTAATAGATAGGTGCTGGACGTTGGTCATTGTGTTTGTTGCAAGTGGAAAACAGTTAAGTTTGCCATTGCACAATTATGAATGATGTGGAAATCAATCCTCTACATCTCATCGGCGATGAATGAGTTGTTGTTGATAAATCAATAAAATCATTATCATTATGAAAGGGTCTCCCTCAAAAGCTTATATAATAATATTGCTGAAAACCCCCGCAGCACAACTCTTTATTGCTGCAGCTATGTATATATTTTCCCACAGACGAGAGTAAGCCCTTTCATCTGGGTGGAAAATTATATGAAGGTGAAAGAGAGTGTGACTATATCGAGTCCTAGTCTTAAATCCAAGCTACATAGGAGGAGTTTGACACAGTGGGAGACTTTTTTTCAAAATGACTACTCCACTTCCACTCCTTTTTTCGCATGTAGGGCCAAACACCATCATCGCATCATCGTCACCATTCTATCCAATATGCGCTCCAGCTTCTCTCTACCTGGGAGAGCCAGAGAGAGAGAGAGAGAGGATCCCTCCGATGCTGAAAGAGAGAGATCCTTCTATTGATTTTGTCATTAACTATATACCTTTTTTGGCTTTGGAATATAAAAGGAGTAAAGTCAGTTTTCGAGGGGGGGCGAGGGAGGACGTCGTCAGTCGACAATAACGTATTTTCCCATGATCTTCCCTGGAAGCTTGCAGTTATAGTTTTATAGTTAGCTAGCTTCACAACTATTCAGTTCAAAACTAAAGTGTGGAGGATCATTCCAGAGAGAGAGAGAGAGAGAGCCGGAGGAATGGAGTAAATACAGGTTGGCGTTGGATGGATGGAGGCAGTTTCCAAAAGTTCGAATTCCAATATATAAGAGTACCCATGGGCACTCAGTTAGAAGTAAAGGGTTTATTGGAGTCGGATCTGGTTGATTCTTCCATCCTGCCTGACTGCGAGAGTGAGAGAAAAAAAATCTTTAAAAAAAGGTGGAATCTTGGAACAAAAAAAAAACTTGGATATACTTATATATATGCGCCGTATGTGTATATAAAACTTCATTTCTGTTTTGTCCTTTACGACGATGCTTGTCGCGACCAGACAGGGAGAAGCCAACGGATATTACAAAAACCTTGCCGTCTCAAATCTTTTTTTTTTAAATCTCTCGCCTTGTCTAATATTATGTACAAGTTCAAAGACACATAGCAGTTTTCTTCGGATAGAGCCTCTTGCATGGTGTATGCTGATCTGTAGAGTAGAAAAAGTGCATGTTATTCACATTTTATTTAAGCAGTGTTTTAGTTTAACACCGGTCTTACTCGGGGTATCCTGATGAGCTATGCGTATAGATCCGATCCGATAAACAAAAAAATCCGGCTCTCACGGTTATCGAACACCAACAATATGGGCATGAAATGAATGAATGAATCTGAACGGAAAAGGAAAAAGTTGGAATTTCCAATGAAGACAATAATGGCGGAGCAATTAGGCGTGCTGGTTGGCTCTGATTCCAGGAAATGGAGCATATTATAATTATACCAAAGATCAATTTCTGGAAGAGCCTAATAGGAAAGCTGGTGTGGATTTTGGGAGTTTCAGAGCTCCAACATGCCACCAGACCAGCCACCAGAGGCGACGTATACATAATTCCAAGGATTTTTGGAAGGGATGCAGCTGCATCCTCATCCAATCCTCACACTCCTTTTTGTCCTCCTCTCTCTCTCTCTCCCTCGGCTAAAGTGAAAGTCACAAAGTTTGTGTTTGCAAACATCTCTTCTCTCGCGAAGGCAGAAGAAAAAAAGTTTTTGTGTGTGTTCCAGCTTTTTCCCATGCGACTGCGACGACTTTAATCCAGTATTATAGAATCCCCAAGTTTGCTGTGCTCCGGGTGTCATTTCACAATGCAACTTTGACAGGATTATAAAGCCTCCGCTCTTACAGCTTTACGTTGCCTCCCACCACCTCCCGTGTTTCATCAGTTGGGAAAATTTTTTTAAGCCCTCTTGTCAGTTCTCTGATGCATTTTATTCCTCCTGCTCCTCCGCTCCGGCCGCAGGCTGGTTTTATAACTAATGTACATTACATTACAACTCTCGGAATGACGCTGCGCTCATCCTTGACAAAAAAACGCAAAAGGTTGCGAGGTTCCAAAAATCTCCAAAAGTGTCACTCGCAAAGAGTTGGAGTAGTATTTTGGTTGAAGTTAAGCCGCCTTTGCGAATCCTCACAAAAAAAATAATAAAAAATTATAGTTACGCGCATCACTTGCTCCGCCGACACCCACTCCATTCCACACTCGCGACACTCGACACGACACTTAAATTGTATCCCAATTTTCATTTTGACAGAGTACAACACTCCACTCTACTCTTTCCCCCAACTTTTATCGCCCACTTGTCTAATTTGTAAAATATTTAACTCACGGTGAGATGAATTGTTGAGGAAAAGTGCGTCTTCTGTTGTAAGTTGTAATGACAATTCCATCCATCCACACGCTCTTGCCACGTGCTTCGCTTTGGCCTTAGGATGGCTTCCTTCCACTCATTCATTACAAAAGAGAAAGGGAAATTCTTATGAAGCCTTCTTTTATTCTATTTATACAAGCCCCCTCAGCCCCATTCATTTCATTCCCAAGTTCAAACCAGGGAATAATATTTACCCGCTTGTAATTGCACGCGTAATAATATTTTTCAAGATAAGTGCCATTTTAATTTAAGTGTTCCACATGGAGAATAATAATATTCTGCAAGAGTATAGCCATTCAGTCAGATAGGCTCTACTTCTACTGTATAATATTTGTTCTCTTTTTTCAATTTATATTTACCTTCCTTTCCTTCCTCCTCCCGTATTTGCATAGCCACCCACCTGCCAGCTCTGGCTTCTCGGAAACGAGAATATTAGAATGAAAAAAAATTTCATAACTTTCCTTCCAAGAAGAAGAGGTAAACCAGGGAATAATATTTACCCGCTTGTAATTGCACGCGTAATAATATTTTTCAAGATAAGTGCCATTTTAATTTAAGTGTTCCACATGGAGAATAATAATATTCTTCAAGAGTATAGCCATTCAGTCAGATAGGCTCTACTTCTACTGTATAATATTTGTTCTCTTTTTTTCAATTTATATTTACCTTCCTTTCCTTCCTCCTCCGTATTTGCATAGCCACCCACCTGCCAGCTCTGGCTTCTCGGAAACGAGAATATTAGAATGAAAAAAAATTTCATAACTTTCCTTCCAAGAAGAAGAGGAGCGCGGAGCGCGCACGGGTGCGTGCCCATCCGCCAGGTGATTAACTTTTCAGCAGAGAGAAAATTGGAGAAAATGAAAACTTGGCTTGAGCAATAATAATATCTTCTTGTTGGAGGAATTTTTTGTTTCATTCTCTTCCAATTACTCGCTGGCATCCTTGTTGACTATGGAGTATGGAGGTAGGGTGGAGTGGATGGGTGGAGGTGGTATATGCTCTTTTGTAAATGGCAAGTGATCGTTTCTTCTTATTTAAAATATTGCGCAACAGAGGATGAACAAGACGAAGAAAAATATCCGCTTTCCCCCTTTTTTTATTATGAACCTCTTGTTTTTTATTTTTACCTTGCTCCGGGTTTTAAAAAATGATTTTTACCAGTCCAAACTACTCTTCCTTTGAAATAAAAAAGAGAAATTATATACGAAGCTGAAAAAAGTGCTCCGCTAAACATATGGCATCATAAACGGCTTCGCCGCTTCTTGCTTAAAACGAAAAAGTGTTCTGCAAAGAAGAATGTAATAAAAAATTTGGAGTAAATACACCCTCGGCCATGATACACATCATCCAAAAGTTAAAAAAAATTGAAAAATGTCTGCATTGCACACCTTTCATCTATTCAAATCCACAAAAAAGTTTTCAAGCATCAAGCAGAAAAAATAGAAAGAAAGAAAAAAAGTAACGAATTTGACTCCTCCAATTTTCTCCCCTTTTCAAATTTTCAAAGGAAATAACGCAAGAAAGAAAAAAAAATGGTAGTTGAATGCTATTTTTTATACGCTAAAAGCCAAGAAATGAGAAAATGAGAAGAAGAAGAAGAAAAAAGAGTAAATACAGGAGGATGTTTTTATGAAAGGCATAATATGGCATGGCATCATCCATTAATACCTGTTTTGGAAGCATATTATTCAACATTCAACTCCTCCTCACATGTTTGCTCTTGTTGGATCGCATTGAGGGCAACTTACATTTGATTTCCTCCAGGAAAATTACTTTATCTCAAAGCGCCCCCCAAAAAAGTAGCTGTAAATATAAATGTGTAGCTCTTTCTTTCAAGTTATACGTACACATTATCTGATCATCCTCTCTCCATATTCCTCTCTCTCTCTCTCCATCTCTCTCTTCTCCACCAACTTTTTTTCCCAATGTACATACCTATATCCCTATCTAATTTCTGGAAATGGAGGTGGCCCACGGAATTTTTTCTCGCTAGCTCGAGCATGGATATAATATGCCGTACATCAGCTGAATTAGTAGAGTAAGTACGCAACAGACTACCTACTCCTCCTCCTCCTCCTCCTCAGGCCTAATATGAATGAGCCCACACACGCGAGCGAGGAAGCCATACACCAAAAAATATACTCCTACTACTGCATATTATATTATATATAGCTTTATTCCAGGAAGAAGAGAAAAAAATGCCGAGATGAACACTTAATCTCTTCTTGTATGTATATGGAGTTATAACTGATGTAAAATGTAAATAGGAATGAGGGACGGGTTGAGTAGAGGAAGAACATCTCTCTCTCACTCTCTCTCCGTCTAAATGTGTTTCCAGTCGTTTCAAGGTATAAAAAAACAGGATGGTTGAGTAGGAAGCGAGGGAGCATACATTAAGTGGAGAGAATATGACTTTTTTTTAGTCTTTCCTTCTCTCCCTCCTTGCTCAACAAAGCGTAAGCATGCATATCTTATTACATCTGAAGAAGATGGAGAAAGCAGGAAGATGCTTTTTCCGCTGTTGTACAACAAAAATACAAGAAGAAGAAAAACCAAAAAGGGAACTTGTGTCTATTTTTTTCTCTTCTTTCTTCTAAACAAGT
>JAANSN010003563.1:0-18148 GCA_036850665.1 Dicranocentrus wangi | reverse complement strand
AGGAGAAAAAAACGGAGCAGCGTGTATGAATTTGGAATATTATATAATATATTATGAGATATATAATATGGGGGTGTATTCATTTTCCACGTTTGGGAAAAGAAAAAAGAAACTTGAGAGAACTGTGATGTGATAAGTTGCGGGTTGTACATGTGCTTATTCACAGTGGTGAACTACTGAAATGTCGGGTAAGGAACAAAGTACAAGGGACTCAACTCAAAGGGAAAGAGTCGTGTCAGAAAAGTCTTATATATTAGCTGGTTACTTTTAGTAGTATGATGTGGTTGCTAACTTTTCATGTTAGAGTGGTACGCCACTCTGGCTTAAAAATACATACTGTACCCGTACTTTAGAATAGATCCATCTGCTCGTTGTCTGGATTGGTTTAGTTCATTCTTGTGTCTCTTTAAAATTCGATACGTCTCGCTAATTATCGAATTACGACATTGTTTGGTCTTGATCATTCATACAACCAACGAAATACCGATGCGACGGACCTGTGCTCAGTTTTTAGGACCTCGTAAATAAAAATTGTACTGATAACGCTAAAGTCTGTCAACAATATCCCGAGAACGGTATTCGCCTCACATTTTTTTCCTTTGTCACGAGAAATCCAATCCCGGTGAAGAAGAAAACCCATCTATATAATATCCTTCCTTACTTTTGATTTCATTATAGGGACGGAGAGAGAGAAATATTATATTATTAATGCCGCACCATTTTGAGTTGACATTGCCACATTACTCCTTCTTCTCTGCTGAGAGTTCCTCTAAAAATGTAATAATAATAAAAGATGTAGTGCCTTACCGCTGGGTGCCATGTCATACATAACGTGGTCACGACCCTTTCTCCTCATCAATCGAATGACAAAGAAGGCAACAACTGTGAAGACAGCAATGGCCACGCCCAGTCCGATGTATAGCGCGATGTCAGTCTCCGCAACGGCTCTGGCAGCTGAAAAAGAGTAAACAAAAGAAAAGCCATAATTAATTACTATCCCTTTCCCTCCATGATACATAATAGCCAAACATAGGTAGTTCTGTAACACACTCGTAATACGTATACGTAACATAAAAAACCCTTCTCTTTCTCTTTGATTTGATTTCCATCCATTCTTTTTCCTCCTTTCTTTTTCGCTACACTTTTTTTTATCCTCCGTTCCACTTCCCTCTTCCACGACCACCATCACCACCACCACCACCACCACTTTTCTCTCTCCAACTTCCATTAAAGCTGAGTAACTTTTTTTTGGAGCACAAGAGGAGAGGAGTTATTGTTTGCTCGCCCTACATATTGCTTTCATATTTCAACCATTCTGGTTAATCAACTTTTTGCCACAAGCGAGAAACCCACTACTACCACTGCACACGGTACGCGTACGGTACGGATAGGCTACCAGCCAAAAAACGGCCCTTGTGGGCATGTGATTGATCACAGGCAAAAAAGTTTTGTGCGAATGTGAAAACCACGCCAAAAAAAAGTAGAAAAGTAGAAATTGTTCCGAATTCTTTTTTTTTTGTTTTGGTGGTCCACTCGCGGCAGGCTCTACAGATTAGTCAACGTAACAAGTTGACCATAGCACCCGCAAGGGATTAGAGAGATAAAAAGGAGTACAAAGACCAAATAAAAGTGCCACGGGCAGTTGTTGTACAGCAGAACAGGAAAAAAGAAAGCATCGTTTAGCGTAACGTAGCTTTTGTCATCATCGGGGAACTAAAACACATATATATTCCCCCCCCCATGCGAGCAATTTATTTCTGTGGCTATTGTTTTTCCTCCCCAAAAATGAGTAGGAAGCAGGTGGATATATGAAGGGGAGATGATGGGGAAATTTCATATTTTTCCCCCACAAATGAAAATCAGGTCGTCATCTTCCACTTCCCACGCGTCCCACTTCTCATTGTACCACTATACTGTCTAAAAAAGGGACTTTTGGACAAAAACCACTTGTTTTCCCGAATTATACGAGACCAAAAGCAATAATATTTTGTTTGATGGCTTACAATCCCATTTTATACATTTCACCTCCAAGCCAAGCCATCTCTCCTTCACATCAATTCTCAATAGTAAATCTGCCAAACTTTCTGCCGCCAACTATATCACTCCCACACAGTTATTAGTTCGAGTTCGTTGGAAATGGGAGCCGAGACGAAACCTTATTATGCATAATAATAATAATTTCGTTTTATACAATAACACGAACTGACAGGAGAGAGCTGAACCTCACCGAGATGAGATGAGAGTGAAAGGAGAGCAAAGTTATGTTTGGCATACTTCTTTGTACATTCTCCACCTGAAACTTGCGAACAAAAGCCAGTCAGCCAGCCAGGTTTCATCAGCACAAAGGATTTCCAGACTGGAGGCGGCGTCACGCTTTAGTTCCATCTTTCCAATGAACTGGCAGTCGTCTCTCGTCTCGGATAATATGTATTCCGAAAATGTCAGGAGAGAGGAGAGAAGAGGAGGTGAAATGTGAAAATCCAACTTGGACCATAATATAATAATAATATAACCCATTGTGATGGCCAGAGAGAGAGAGAGAGAGTGTGGAACGGCTCAAAGTGGAGTCACGAATCGCCCAAATGTGCAGCATTAGTGGAGAAATTTATCTTGCCAAATGAATTTAAACTTTCACTATGCACACTGAACTCCTCCACACACTCACTCGGGGAGGAGAGAAGACGTGTTGGGGACGCGGCGGACGGACGGCGAGGCGAACATGGTGAAAGTCAGTCTCATTTTCATAAGTCTGTCTCCTTTTAAAGCCATATGGTGCCCTTCAGAAGAGTTCCCTCATTTCATTACAAATTCTTCTTTTTTTTACCCAAAAGGTTTTGCTCTGGCTACCCTCAACAGGAAAAAATAGGTATATATACGTATAATCGGGATCCGCCGGGTTTTGTAATCCCAGTCACACAGCGTCAATGAGAGAGAGAGGGTAATCTAGCATTGCGGAAAGTGTCCTTTTCCTCTTTCCATGAGGAAAATAAATGTTTTTTGGACAAATATATATATACGTGTATAATATGGAAGGTTTTGTTTAGAGAAAATTCTACTACTGCTGGCAGAAGAAGCAACATATTGCTCTGCTGCTGCTCCTCGACTACTCTCTCTACTCGAGTTGCAATTCCCTGGGCTAACGGCTGGTTTTTTTTTGGACAAATATATATATACATGTATAATATGGAAGGTTTTGTTTGGAGAAAATTCTACTACTACTGGCAGAAGAAGCAACATATTGCTCTGCTGCTCCTCCTCGACTACTCTACTCGAGTTGCAATTCCCTGGGCTAACGGCTAACGGCTGGTTTTTCAACATCCAAAGCGGCTATAAATGATGATTACCCGGGGAGAGCGGGATAAGCAGTGGTGTTGGTGGTGGTGGTTGTAGAGGAGGCTGTAAGTGACCCATTTCCATGCAGAACGAGCCATTTACAAATTACTTTAACTAGTTGTAGCAGAAGGGACACGTAGTGTAGGGATCGGGATGGTGTGTCGGACCGTCGTGTCGCCGCGCGTCGAGTCCTCCTCTTCCTTTCTCCATTGAATAGTGCATGGAGGAAAGGATGATATTATTATGGGCTCTGACGATGAGACCAAAGTTTTGAATGGGATGGAATGACATTAAAAGGGCAAGACAAATATGCTGGCTCTGGTTATTTGAAATTTTGAAGAGTCGCCATCAATGGGAAATGACCTGACCAGTTTGAATTAAAGCCGTTACACGAAATTTTTGCTAGTCAATAGAAGAATTTTAGACAAGTATTGGGCTTGTTAGACGTCGATAGTTTTAATAAATAAGACACGTAGAACTTAAACAAGTCTAGATTATTACCCTCGTTGTTATCCGTTGTAAAATAATATTGAAATGAAACATTAATCAATTCTGGTTTCAACGTTAACAGTGTTTCTTCTTGTCGAGATAAATCCAGTTCAAATCTGATCCCCCGCAAAAGCTCCCAAAATCTCTGGAAAATGAAGGAGGAGGGGAGGAAATGGACCGTAAACTAGTGATTTGAGGAAGAATGAATATCCCCAACAAAACATGTTAACTGCTCCTCCTGCATCATATATGCACTTAACCACTCACATCTTTTATGCCCATCATCGTCATCATCATCATGATTCTCATCCTCCCTCATCTTCATGTTACTGATACGTGTATTCCCTTCACCACCACACCGAACCACAGTGAATCTTTCTTTCTCTCTCTCTCCTTAAAAGAAAAACAGTATTTTTTTTCCGTTGGGGAGTTTTCGTTGGCTTGTGTTTGAGATTGACGAACAAGGTTTAAAAATGGATCATATAATGTTTCTCCTATTATATTCTCCCAAATTATACAATATGTATAGATACAACCAAACCACCGACAATTCATGTATTTTCATCCTTGTTTATGTTGTTGCTCAATGAAAGGCAACGCAACCCTGTTTTCAACAAATATTGCTTCCACAACGCAATACCGAACCGAACGGCTCAAGTCATCTCTTATTCATTCAGAGCTGTATTAATATCAAAGTTTTGGGAAGCACTCCCACTTCCTCAACTACACATCATCTCCAGGAAAAAAACTGACTAGGATTCGGAGGGTGGTTTGTTTATATATATTTCTTAGTTTTATTCTTTACGTTTTTTTTTCTTGAAAAGGTCGTTTGGATTTCCCCACCATCAACAACCAAACGAAAACGAAACTAAAACCCCCAAAGCATAGTCAGAGTCATTTTGGTATCATCATCAAGCTGAAGCAGAGAGAGAGAGAGGAAGAATGAACCTTTTATGATAATTTTTTTGTCTCTCCTCCCCGATTTTCTCCTGAATGCTGCTAATACGAACGAGATGTGTATTTATGTATGTATATATTACCACCCAGTGAGCAAGGAAGAAATAATTCAAGCGGTTTTGACTTTCTTTTCTTCTGCACACACTAATTTCCATTTAAAGGATGGACTCGAGGCATGAATAAATTGAGAAAAGAAGAATTAAGACCAGGAAGTGCACATGTAGACTATGCAAAAAGAAAGAAATAATAATAAAAGGCAAAATGAATTTTGGAAACGGCCATTATTATTGTCATCAACTTATTCAAACAGGAAAACACTAAACTACAACACATATTCAAGATTCAAAGTTTAGAGGCTCATTGGTATTCTCTCCCGAGAGAGTCAACAACTGCATGACTGCATGGCAAATGGTTATCATTTCTTGAAAAACCAGCAGGTTTAGCCCACGTGACACATTCAACAACATTTTCCATCTGCCATAATAATCCCGATGATGATGACGACGATGACCAACGGGGAAAACAAACGAGGTTCGCATTTCCTCCCGACCCAGCCAACCAACCAACTTTGGATGACATATTAATACGAAACAAATGAATTGGGCTCACGAGCCGAGGGCATATCACCTTTTATTTGGGAGCCGTGACACGCATTTCTTATTTGCTTTAAAGACGATAAAGAGTCGGAAGGTGGGAGATGATATCGGTGGTTGTTCGTGGTGGTGGTGGTGGTGCGGAAATGTTGATGTTATTATTATTTAGGAGGAGGTTGTTTTGTTTGTTTGCACTTGCATTGCAGTAGTATAGTACGTTATATCCAACTGGAATTTGTCTTTTTTGGCAAGCCGCACAACCGGCACTACTACTCCATCTCAAGTTCATCCTAAATGTGCTCAGAGCATCGTGCTGAATACAAAGAGTGATGATGATCCTCCTGATGACAGTGATGTGATATGCAATCAAGATGCCAGAATGACATTAGGATTGCAGTCGATTTAATATTTTAGGCAAATAAAGAAGACAACTTTTATTCCAGTCACAGCTCGTCCTTCAGGAGAGACAACATTTCAAAAAGAGGAAGAAGAGAAGTAGATAATATTGCTGTGCCGTGTCGTGCCAGAACTGGTTTACGTTTACAACCTTTCCTCCTGCTTCCCTTCTCATATTTCAGTTTTTTTTATTTTCGACAATTCCATTCCGTTCCTTAGTACCTTTTTTTTTATTTTACAACTTCCACAGTCAACCCTTTTGCATTGGAGGAGGAAAGGAAACTGCTTAAAGGGCAGTAAAAATGCACTCTTTTTGCATTCACACGAAACGAATAACGAACGGTCGACTGCGGAATGACTCTCACTCTGTCAAAGTTCACTACTTTTTTCTGGTCACCCTGCTCAGCATATTTTTTCTACTTGATATCTTCCGGACGAGAGAGCTGGAGAGCCGAAAGAAAGACCATGAATTTTTTTGGTGCAGCAGTTTTTTCCCTTCAGCCACACAGTTTTATTATGGGCTCACTGCCAAGTTCAAAAACCTTTACACTTTATAGACTCCTTATCCTTCTTTGGCACGATGAGAGCTTTTTGGCCCGAACTGAGAAAAGTAACCTTCAGAAAATTCAAAGAGAGAGAAATAATATGTGAAATTCTCCAGCTCCAAGTGCACCGGATAGAATATTATACGACTACCGTCTCCACCTGACCATGATGCACAACTTATTCCTGACTTTTATACTAGCTTTACGCACCTTCCGAAATGGGAAACAAACAAAGAAGAAGAAGAAAAAACACATTCTCTGGTGCTGTCTACTCGAGTAAAAAGATAAAAATAACAAAAAAAATCTTTTTGTAGGAAAAAAAATATTTTTTTTAAAAGGGAAAGCTCACACATAATCATAAATTTTCTCATGTGTGCAACTTTCTGTGATTCTGCGTTGCCAGACTCTCAGCGTTCCTCTCTTTTTCCTCTAAAAATATATAGAATAATATATGTGCCGGGGTGGAGGAAGGAAAAGAAGAGAATGTTGGAATTTTTTCTCCAAGAAAAAACTTTCTCCACATCTTGAATGCCAAGGTGTTGAGGAGTGTGTGTTGAGTAAAATAATATATAATCTGTGAAAAAGTGTGGGATGATGTATGTGGCTAATGTTAAACAAATCATGGTTGTTTGAAGAAAAACCAAAACTTTCACAAACTTATTGCAACTTCTTTTGGGCATAAAAGAAAAAGAGGGAGCGAAGAAGAAGAAAAAAAAAAGTGATAATGAAGTATGGAAAAGTTGTGTCGGAACAAACCTCCACTAAACCAATGCGTTTTTGTGTATATTACTAAACTAAATAAAATAATGTACACGCACAGGAAGTACCTCTACGCACACGAGTTGGACATTTTTTTTTCTTTTAAATAAAAGGGGATAAGCGCTGAGTGAAATGAAGTGAAGGGTTTTGGCTGGAAATTGCCATCATCATTTCATCACTCTGCATTCGTCATCATAAAAAGACGAAATTGTTCCACATTGGTTGTATAATAAAATATATAAAAAAGATATGCATAATATGCATATATATTCACCTAAAAAAAGATAGAAGAGTCGAAAAGTGATTCTACTATTATTTTTGGGGAAAACTTTCTATATATATTATGTTCCTCCTTTCAATTTTTTTTGCCCTTTTTCCTGTCAGTATTTCCGTGACAGGGGTGGTGGTGGATCTATGAATGGGATAAAGGGCAAGTTCCTCCCTCCCTCCCTCCATACTTCTCTCTTAAGGTGATTCATGGAAGCATTCAGGAGGGTTTGAAAAAGCAACAAAAATGAAGTTGTTGGCAGCACCACCATTCTTCCACTTTTAGTGTATCCCACTTGAATAATATAATCCTCAATGTTAGAGGCAACTACATACCAACTACTACCATCATCATTCCAACATAATCATCGTCATTTCCTTTGATTGAAAGTAAATTGGCCCTTTTCAATAAAACTAGCCGTGAAATCCCAAGAGCACATTTCATGCCTTGTGGGCTCCATCCATCAAGGGAAAATGCAGTAGCTCCAACTCCAGCTCCTGCTGAAGCCCGAAAGTCGGCAGAGGAGCGGGAGCGGAGAAGTGGCCCTTTTCAATAAAACTAGCCGTGAAATCCCAAGAGCACATTTCATGCCTTGTGGGCTCCATCCATCAAGGGAAAATGCAGTAGCTCCAACTCCAGCTCCTGCTGAAGCCCGAAAAGTCGGCGGAGGAGCGAGAGCGGAGAAGAGCAAAACGAGGATATTGTGTGGAAGAAGAAGGGCGAGTGTGTAGTACTAAAAGAAGAAGAAAAAAACAGAGGAGTGACATACAAAAGGGAGAAAAACGTAAAAGTTTACAAGTTGGAGTGAATTTTCCCTAATCGTCCGCCCGCCCGCCCGCCCGTCCTCCTCCTCATCCTCTCTCCTAACAAGATAGAGAAATGAGGCAGACGTAAGTAGAAATGACGAGAGGGAAGTGAAACGAACGAGTGAAAAAGAGCGAACCTCATTCATGCACCTCGTCCTCCTCTCTGGAAAATGATGACGGGAAAAGGGTAAGTCAAGAAAGATGAGGAGAATCAGGCTGAGCTATGAATCCCTCGGGATCTCATGATGATCAAGCCGGAGGTTTACAGAAAAAACAGGAGGTTTGTGTACTACTTGTCTTTTGCGTAAAAGTACACGAGAATGAGAGAGAGAGAGAGAGAGAGAGAGAGCAGCGTAAATAATAGCGAAAATTGTTTGAGATCTTATTCACACATGTCCTTTACGGAAGGGAGATAAGTGGAAAATGGAATATGGTGTGGTGTGGCTTATAGACAGAGTTGTGGTGAACTCAGAGAGAGACAATTTACACACTTTTGCGTTTTGCAGGATTGCAGCAATTCACGCCGTTTTCCACTTGTCTACTCTGACGAAAATGTGTAAAGAAGGGTGAAGTTGGCTTTTGCTGCGTACTACAATTAGTAAATCAGACTTGAGTTGATTCAACACCAACAAGATATATACAAAATACATGCTGGTATTAGTCATTATAGGTTCGTCATCGCATAATTTGTGGTAGGTTATCTAAGTTTCAAGTCCAGATGACATAAGAGTTTATATAAAAAGTGTTATAATGAGACATCGAATTTAAAAGAAAGGAGCAACGGCTACAAATTCCAAAACGAAATTCCCTTTGTTATCCCCAGCCTTTGCAAATTATCACAGCTAAATGGAATCGGAAATATGGCATTGTTGCATTATTCTGTACGTAGATCTCCCATTTAACACGTACGCTAAAAAAGTATCTATCCACCGATTCTTCTCCATATATATATTACCCGACTAGCACATTCCATTATAGTAAAACGCTGAAAAATACACATTTTGCCTCGTGCATTGAAGGGGTAACTGAGATTTATGCCTTACTTTCCGCGTAACAAAAAACTTTCCCAGTCGAAAAAAAACGGAATAGACAAAACCGAACCAAAGTGCAATATACATCTATAAAGGCGGGGGGATATGCGATACTCGAAAACATTATTATTTTTATGAGTAGCCCATCCCCTGAATCATTCTTTCCTCCGAGAGGTTGTAAAATAAAACCAATATAATACCTTCTACTACGACAACGGCAACAGCCTTATAGCATCCTTCCAAACAACCGAAAACCCAAGTTAAGAAATAACCAAGCGGAAAAGTGAAAGTGAAACAAGAAAATTCGACTCGCTTTTCCAACAGAATCTTTTTCATTCAGAGTTACTCCTCCATTCTCTGCTGTACCCCATGCTGGTCGAAGTTGCAGTTGCAACGCATAAAAATCCAAATGCATCCTCAACGAAACTCTCTCTTCTCTTGTTATTCCTACGCATTTTCTTCTGCTTGGAATCCTCCTCGCAATCACCATACACAACCACCATCATCGTCATCATCATCAATATCATCATCATCATGAATGACTCATATCGCCTTTTCTTTTACTTCAAGTACAAAAGTAGTAAAATCCAATGGAATTCGAATGCCTCTCTCTGCTCTCACTCTGATGCCGGAAAAACAGTGGAAAATCTTTGTGATGTGATGATACACTTTGTGTGTGCATCCCGCTGTTGTTTCCCTCCAAATCCATGCCTTCTCACTTTTACTACGCATATAATACTAAATCACGACGACGCTGGATAACAAAAACCAAAACACCAGCCCCCACTCCCACATTACATTATACCCGAGAGTAAATGCTGAAAGTGAAAAAAGTCTTTAGCAATCCGATTTCTGAATGGTACTTGGTACTTTACATCACATTGGGATAAGCGTAATCATCCTGTGAATTCCAACATTTTCCTACATTATTATTATATTCGTTCGAAGTCGTTTTTTTGGACTGTCACATAATTTCAAGTTGAAGTTGAGGTTCATGGATGACTTTCTACACCGCGTCGCGTCGCGTCGCGCTGTTGAATGAATCCACACTCGTTTGCTTTTTTGTACGTTTGAAATTGCACCCAATTTTGAGGATAATCGTCGACAAAGCAGTTCCATCAACTTCTCCTCAAGTTTTTGTCAATCACTTTTTTACTCCCTTCCATCCACATCCACGTCCACCACCCTATTAAATAATACAAGAGACAAGTGGAATCGCGACATGCAACGCGTGGTGGTGGTATGGTGGTGCGGGGATTCCACCCTATCGTGTTCCACTCGCTTCTGGAAGGAAACCCCCTCACATATTTTTTTGTACTCTGCACTCTTGCTCTTGAAGAGTGTGCAAGGGGGATAACTTAACATAAGAGTTTTTTTGAAAGAAAGTTGCATCATGATTGAATGGACAGAGAATGAATGAATGCATTTCAGAGAGAGAGAGAAACTTGTGTTTTGTTTGCTCTTTTTTAACAAGGGAACAAGGCTGGAGGTTTTTAGCACCAAAAAAAGAGAGAAAAACTACACATTTCCTTTCCGCCTGCCTTCTTGTTAGGAATGTTTTTGTGAGCGGAGGAGGAATTGTGCGTGCGAGGAAGGAGGAACCGACTATTCAACTTCGCGTAGTGCAATAACAGCGGGGTAGTTGGTGGATTCTTGATTTTGATACTACTACTACTCCTAACTGGCCTGTCACTTTCTCTCATTTTAGTTTAGATATGTGCGTTTTTCTAACCCTTTGATGTGTCAGCTTGCCTGTCTGTCAAAAGTATATCTTTGGAGCTCCCTGTTCAGCACCGACATAGGGGGAAAATTCCATTGGCGTGAATGAATAGAGATGGAGGAGGGTAAAAAAAACTGGGACTCTTGGTGCGCTGGAGTTTGGCTCCAGCACGATGATAAAACAAAACTTGGGTGTTAGCAATCCAAATTTCAGCGTCATTCATTAATTGCTTGATTTTGTATGTAGCTGGAACGTCGTTTAAGTTTTATATATAAATCTTGTAATGCTAATACCTGCATAGGTTATGGTTTGCTGGGTGTGTTAGAGCTGCTATGGAATGTAAGCGTCGCAAAATAATAGTTCTTATAAAAACAAGTACACGCACCGTTGTCTCGTCTCTACATACACTTTCAAGTTGCGTAACCATATAACCTTCAAGTTTTCCCTTTTTCACGTCATTTCCAGTCTCCAACAGCGGAAACAGAAAGGCGGAACAAAAAGAACATGCATCCTCATAGTCATCATCATTTTCTTCACAGCCCTACAATTTCCAACTTCGACTTTTACTACTACTACTCCAAGGCATCCAACAATACCACCAGGGAGTAGGTACATAACACTCCAAAAAGATACTTTTTATGCAGTCTCTGCGAAAAAAAGAAAGAAAATTGTGTCTTACATCTTGTATATATGCATACCCATTTTTTTCCACAAGGGCTCCCTCCTTTACTCCTTACCAACCAACCATGAATGCAATTGAGCATGAGAAAAAAATGCGTTTCTTTCAACACACCGCACCCCCCGCACCACACCACACTCCTTTCCTCTCTTCGTAATAACATGCGTTACAACAGCGTTACGTTACCTATAGCGAAAAAACATGGAGTGAGTGAGTGAGCACAGAGCACACGGTCCGTTGCATCCATCTCTCCTTTCCCTTGATCCTTGCCTAGGGAAGAAGAAGAAGAGTGAAAAAAAAGAAGAAAGAAAGTGCAATTCACTTTTCAATATCACACACACTCGACGACTCCTCCGCCACCGCCGTCTCACTCCTCAAATGCGTAGCACATGCATGCATATCAACTACTTATATATTCCTCCACTCTGTCTACCCTCATGTTTACGAGTAAACTTATTACTTCCTCTTTTTCCCTTCAAAAAAAGAAGAAAAAAAAACCCCAACAACAACGGAGTTTTTCAGCCAGGAGCAGTCATGAGCCAAGGCAAGGGTATGCGTATAATAAAAAGGGTATAAAATGAATCCTCTCATTCTCCATCCTCATCTCATCCATAGCATAATATTTTATTAAATGCGAACCGTAGTAGTAATCGTGCATACATAAAACTTTTTTTTTCTTTTTTGGAACATGCTTCCATACATTCTTTTTTTTTTCGTTTCGCAAAAAAACACCATCTTTCAGCAGTTTTTTCCTTGTTTTGTGAACACAGCACACCAAACACACACACACACGCACTATATATATATAAATATATGCGAGAGATATATTGAATAATATGAATTTTTGGCTCGTTCCACTCCAACCCATCAAGTGGATGTACGTAGTACGTACACATCAGCTCTTGTTCCACCATTCCATATGAAATTCATAACGGCAACTTTTTCAAAATCTAAAAGTGATGACGGCTTTTTGCATCTCGTGCATGGCCGGGCAGAGCAAGAAAGAAGAGCACCCACGCCACGCATGCATTCCCTCTTGGATATTATGCTCGTATGACAGGAAAGGGACGTACGGGAAGAAGGAAAGGGAAGGGAGGCAAGCCGTGGATTTTATGGATGGAGGAAGAAGACGGATTGACTTTGAAAGCAATTGATTCGGATCATTTGGCAAAGTGCTGGTATCACGGATCGCGTGAGGAGATACTTATGAAATGCTTAGCTGGAGAGAGAGAGAGAGAGAGTGTGTGAGTATCCAACATGGCATCCACCACCTCAAAAAAATATAAACTTTTTTTCCCGACAAGAACGCCGCCTCAAGCCCGATGTTCCGTTCCTCCACTTGAAATTTGTACACGAGACTGGTGAATAATACAAGTGTAATAAAAAAAACTGGTCCGGTTCAGTTCCTTTTTTTTCTTGGGCCGCAGGCACAGCCAGGCAATAAGGAAGAGGCAGTTTATAGTTGGGCTGCCAACAAGCGTAAATATATCCTGTGTGAAACGTGAATATATCCAAAAGCTTGTGTCACATCACATTTTAAAGAGTCTTCTTAAAGAGCTACCTCTCGCTCCCGTCCAATTCATACTTTTGATTTCGTGCCATCATCACCATCATCATCATCATTACCCCGTTTTGTAAACAAGCCGCGAAGATCTTCAAGATGAATGAATATGAGTTGGAAGAAAAGAAGAAGAAAAAAGCTGAAATGGGGGGGGGGGGTGGAATATGGCTCATCCCCCAAATACAAAAGGGCCATGACATCATATCCTCTCTTCAATAAGAAAAATGCGTAAACTTCTTTTTTTCTTGTACAAAACATTAAGCTTTTTTTTCCTTTTCATATTAATATACACAGTCACCAACCACCTCAGCTCAGCGTCAGCCTCAAATCCTTTATCCAGTCCAACTTTTTTTTCTTTGAATGTGAAGATGATGTTTATGAGGGGTTTTCTCCTCTTGGCAGAAAATAAGCCACTTGCTTGGAGATATACACATTTTTTATTGCTCAGCGTCAGCCTCAAATCCTTTATCCAGTCCAACTTTTTTTTTCTTTGAATGTGAAGATGATGTTTATGAGGGGTTTTTTCTCTTGGCAGAAAATAAGCCACTTGCTTGGAGATATACACATTTTTTATTCTAACTGCCACTTTCACCACCACCGTCATTACCTTCATGTTCAGGTATAAAAAGTTGGAAAGGAGGAGAAGAAGAAGAAGACGAAGAATAAGAGAAGTCATTTTTCACCCGAGAATTGAACTGGCTCTCTCTACCCGTTCCCACCTACGGTGGGATTGTGGTTTGAATATGTGCTGATGATGAAAGAAAAGTAGAATAGGTATATGTATTTTCCCGTGTAGCTAAGCTAGACCTAGAATGATCCCAGCTCAAATTGCTTCCTAGTAAAAAAATTTTCTTTTAATGAAACATCTCCTTTCTCCGAGAAAATGGAGGACTTTTTTCTGAATGGAGGAGAAAAAAATTCTCAGGAGGAAAAGGAGGCTCTCTCTCACTTTTTCCAACAAACCTTCCCCTTCCCACCCGCAACCACTACGACTTGAAAGGTATTGAAATGAAAAGATCTGAGTAGAAAGACGAAGAAGAAAAAAAATTGGTTCACTGAGTTATTTCTCCTTATTTTTTCCAACTCCGCCTCATAATAGTATTGAATATGTATACATTTTTTTGCAAAAAAGGATCAACTTCATTTCAACTTTGAATGAAAAAAGTGTGTGTATTTCTCTCTCTCAACCTCTCTCAACCTCCCATCACGTCCTATTCCCAAGTTGAGATTGTACTTGTGCTGTGTGGTGCTTGGGCTCGACGAAAAAGTAAAGAAAAGTAAAGTTTTCTTTAGCCTCCACCTCACCACCACCACCACCAGCTCACTCTTCTCTCCTCACCTCCTTTTTTATCCTCAAAAAACAGCAACTTTTCTTTTTCTTTTTTTTTGGAAAAAGTGGTACACTGCAAGTTTTTTTTGCTTGAGATGAAGAAGGTTCCATGTTCCTCCATTCAAACCTCTTTTCCATATGGGGAACCTGCAGGGGACCTTATCAAACCTACAAGTTTGTGGAGGCACAATGCAGTTTAGCCATCATCATTACTTTTAGCCAGGACCGAAAAAAACCTGGCCATACTATATTTCACGAGAAAGCTGAGAAGAAGAAAGTTGTATTATCGGGCGAAAATGTACGACGACATCATCATATCAACCCCGCCGTATCTCCACGTTTCCAGAAAGAAAGCTCTGAAGCCGAGAATATCGTAGTCGGTCAGAGAGAAAAAAAAAAGAATGTAGCGCCTTTTGTGGAGGAGATTGCAAGGGATATATATTTTTCCTTCTTCTTCTTCTGTAAAGGCGTGAGCAAACGAGGAAAAAAATGTAGGGAACAAAAGACTCTCCGCGCGGCCGTTTATCTTGGACGGGGAAAGCGTGTCGGTGACGTGGATGGCGTTCTATGGGACCCACTTCCGCCCTACTCCAAAAAAAACTCCAATGTGATCCAAATTTCCCTTCTTCTTCTTCTGTAAAGGCGTGAGCAAACGAGGAAAAAAATGTAGGGAACAAAAGACTCTCCGCGCGGCCGTTTATCTTGGACGGGGAAAGGGTGTCGGTGACGTGGATGGCGTTCTATGGGACCCACTTCCGCCCTACTCCAAAAAAAAAACTCCAATGTGATCCAAAAGAGAAATAAGTAAGAGGGGGAAAATGGGAGAAGGCTTCTGACAAAATCGCCGCCACCATCGTCGCCGTTACTGTTCCTCGGTTGATATATAATATATAACGCTAATGTTATTGATCCAAAGAGAAATAAGTAAGAGGGGGAAAATGGGAGAAGGCTTCTGACAAAATCGCCGCCACCATCGTCGCCGTTACTGTTCCTCGGTTGATATATAATATATAACGCTAATGTTATATGTGCAGTAATAGTTTTCCTTGTCTTGAGGTCCACAAACGAGAGCGACGCGACGGATCCAAGTTGCATCCCTTCGATATCCCCGATAAATATATGCTCAAAGCTGGACATAATGTTGCTCTCATTCTTTTCTTTTTTTTAGAAAAAGAAAGGTATCTTTTTTCCACCAGGGTACTTTTTGCATCGGGAGCCATACTACCTAGGTATATAGGTTCACACTTGTACAAATGAATCAATCTCGTTGGGAATAAAATGTAGATCTTCTTGGGAGGATTCTGGGGAGAATAGAAGGACATTGGCGAAAATGAGGGCTGACTGGGAACACAAACCATTTATTTGGCCCTTTGCCGGGAAATATATATGTAAGAGGTCGAAAGAGAAAAAATAAAATAAATGTACAAAGCTATTCTTCTCGTTTTCCTTTTCTTTCCTCCACGTCGACCCGGGTTAACCCTTAAATAAAATATATATACAGATATTTTATTCTCCCCGACGAGAAAAAGAACAAAACAAGAAAAAAAAATGAAATGGACAAACTCAAACTGAAAATGTGGCAACTTGAAGGAAAAAGTGGCTGTCGGATCCCGTTAAAAAGCACACTGCTCTGGGTTATAAATAGAAAAACAGTTGTACCATTAGAGAGAAAATGGCGAGAGAAATGGGATCCTCGAAATAGATACTTTTTTTTGTGACTTTTGATACAAAATGGGACGACTTGGTCCCAAAATATACTATATATAGCCCATTTTTTGGCCATTATTATAGCGCCGTCAATTGGCGGAGGCTGAGCTGGATCCTAGACAAGAGGAAGAAGACAAGACTACTACTACTGCTTTCTCTCCTTGTTTGTAAGCTGTCGGCAGCAGCATGGAAGAGAAAGGAAAGGAAAATACTGGAGAAAGTCATTTTGGATGACACGGCAGCCCGTTGGACTTGGAATAATATGGCACGGGGACAAACATTTTCTTCTTTTGTCGTTCTGATCCAAACTAAAAATGTCAGCTCCAGCAGGCCAAGTACATGGGATAACATATAACATGGGTTATTTGGAAGGATGAGTCAGGATGAAACCAGAAATTGGGAAGAAAAGGATGTAGATTTTTTGTATAATAATAATAGTAGATAATGGGCCAGTTGCATGGCTCATTTGCAATGACTCCTCTCCTCCAGTGCAAAAAAAAATCTCTCAGGCTTCCGGTTTTTTTGTAAAAAAAAATCGGTTTCGGAACATGCTGCAATTGCATCTGTTTTATATATTAATGGATGCAACGGCGGCGCTCCCATGAGTCACTCACTATGGAGGGAAGTGAGAGACATTGAGAGATATATTTTTTTGACTAAAAGTTGAATACCAAGTTCCCCTCCTCCGGGCTCTCCTCCCATTTTCTTTCTTTTCTTCCAGACTTTCTTGAGACAGACTGAAAATGAGGATGGATGACGAAAGGAAGGGGAGAAGGGAGACGGAGAAGAGGAAACTGCGTAATGACCAAAAGTGGAAAGAGTATATTGGAGCGGAGGGAGAACAAGTGGAAGGTTTGGCCCACCCTCTCCTTCATCGGAAATGGAGAAAACAAGTTCATAAATTCACAGTGTTGACCCGGCTGACCCGAGCAAGAGTGATGAACTCTGGTACTCTCCCACTTTTTTTCTCTCTTTCTGCCTTTTTTTTCTTTGGTCGCGACGAATCGATATCTGCAATGACTTTGTTCATGGTAAATACTTACATATATTCCTTGAGATAAAAAGTTTGAGAAACACTCCTCCTCCTCCTCCTCAACATATCAACCTCACTTCTTATTCTTATGTCTATAATAATGTCTTCTTGTTTCTCTTCCTCTAAATGTTGCGTGGAAGAAGGAAGAAGAAGAAAGGAAAAGAGAAAAAAATGTAAGCAACTCCTCGCCGTCTCCCGCTCTCTCTCTCTCTCTCTCAGCTTTCGCTCCCATCTGGAATTAAATATATACTTCCATTTCCGCCCATAATCCCACAGCCGCTGAGACTCATTGTTACAAAAGGTTTCTTCTCAGCCCTATCACAACACATGTGGTGGTCGTGGCCATAAAATAAATTGAATCTTTCGCAGCATATGTCATAACTCACCATGTGTCATATCCGGACACTGGCCACACAGATTACTCTGGAATTTCTCCTCATTCCTCCGTGCTCCACTTACAATTGGAGCTCATATTATAGCTCATAGGATATAGCTCTCGGCTCTCACAACCTGAACTTGAAACTGGCCGTGGCAGCCCTCCAACAACCACCAACCACCTCCACCTCAAACAAACAAAAAAACTATATCGTCGTCCCTTTTATGAGACTACTACTCCTACACTCCTTTTTAACTGCCCGAGTTGGGAAGTCAAAACAAAAAAGTGGGAGAAAAAATAGTAAAAAAAAAGAAAGAGTCTACAAGTTCGTGTTACGGCCGTGCACTTGAAAAACGAAGCCAAGTGAACCAAATCAAACCACCTCCACTCTCTCTCTCTCTCTCTCTCGCTCTTTCCCCCTTTTCCCAGTGATTCCTCCCGTTTGAGGAGGAAAAGCCACAAATTCTCCAACCTGTCGTCTCAGGTAGAAAAGTCATCATAAAATATATATGGCACATAAAACCAAGCGTTTAAATCAATATTGGACAAAGGGAAAGTGGAGGAG
>JAANSN010003562.1:0-18151 GCA_036850665.1 Dicranocentrus wangi | reverse complement strand
CTGCATAAGTTGACAAGATTAAAACTCCAGATAAACGAGAACTCCAGAGAGAGTGCCTATTCCCTCCTTCCATCTTTCGTCATACCCCCGGCTTCGCACGTCACGTCATTAGCCTTGACTCGTTTTCTTGAGGAGATTGTTGCTAAAAAAATTAACTAAAATAAGACCAGACTATTTTTTTGATTAGAGTCTAAAATTAGAAGTTAGCTCTCAACCCACTTCCTGTAAAATAGCCCGGAAAATTAAACCTTTTGTCTAAAAGTTGTCACTCGCCCGTTTACATACCCCTTCTGGCATGTGAACCATATACATTCGGAGGAAAAAAGTGATGAAATAATGTTGTCAATGTATTCCTGAATTTCAATCACGTTCAATTTTTTGAAGATCAACGCACCGATGACCTTAACAATGAGAATCAAAATATTTTGGAATGTTAAAATATCAAAAAGATATCGCGTCAACAAATCACTTTATAGTTTTTTTTCTCTCTGCTCAAGTTCTACTTCCAACTTATCTTTACTTAGAAATCTACCGTCTTAATCAGACTCTGAATAATTCATATGTTCAAGTCTTCTTGATACGAAATGTTTTCAAGGTGGAAGCGAACGTACAGGAAGTTTATATTATGACAAGGTTTTTTTAACTTTCATAAAACACATAGAAAAAGCCGCAGCTGCCAATAATTAAATAATTTTTTAAGAAACAAAACTGCCGTGACGGGATTTTTTTGGATGTGCAAAAATCCGTCCGTCCGTACTTATTATTCAAGAGCCCCTTTTACAATTTTCTTTATGCAACAATAGCAGCAGCAAGACATACGCATCTGTCAGTTTTCTAGATCAGCTAATAGGTATTCCCCTCCGTAATATCCATGCATCTACATGCACAAAAGCGATAATCCGACAGAAGGAGTCGAGTAGAAGAGAAGAAAAAAAGCGAATTTTGATTTATGACTGTGTATTCATGAATTCGTTTTTTTTTTTGCAAAATGTTAATACCTCCTTGGAACGTATGGCAGTCTGCGTGACGCTGTACCCAAGTTTTTTTTCCTTGTAGGAAAATGTGAAGATAAGGCGTTCTTTGCTGATATAGTGTGCGAAAACCAGAGTTTGGTTAGATGAAGAAAAAAAATTTGCAGACATATATTATTATTATACAGAGATACTACCTACTCGTGTCCGAAGGATAATTGATTCATTTAGTTCTCCACGGAAAAAAACAGATGAATGACCTAGTCAAGGCGTTTTTCTTCTCGTTTCTTTTTATTATTTATTTAAACCATAAGATTGTTTTTTTAATGATATTTTCCCGTTTTGCAATTTATATTTAAGTTTTAGCCCTTTTAAACTTTATTGCAGTTTTCTAAATTAAAAACAAAATACACATGATACGAATTTCCACATATTCCACTTCCACGTTCACAAAAAACACCAGCCAACCAACTCGAGTGTGAAAATTGTGGGAAGTGTTAATGAAAGAGAGGGGGATTCCATGTTTTTTTTCAATCCTGAAAAAATACATATTTTAAACTCGAATAGTTAAAATGAGTGTATATATGGACGAGCAGAGTCACTAGGGATCCCACATGCATCGTCGTCATATCCTCGGACATTTTTTTTCTCCGCTGCTCTTCCTCGCTCGCTGCTCCCTTACACAATTATTATGATAGTGCGAGGAGAGAAAAGAAGGTCCTCTGAGAATACAATTTTCAGGCTAGTCACTTCCCTACCCTATTTTCACACACTGCTGTTCCGTGGCCATTTCACAGCCATATGTAGGTGCAGAGCGAGCGAGCCAGTCAAGTTTCATATTTCAGGAAAAAAAAGTTGGAGTTTGGTGGGGTGTGATATAAAGTTTCCATCAAGTCCCCTATCCACTTTCCAACACTACGCCCCTATCCCTCACACTCACTCGCTCATTTCATTTCTATTTCAATTTTCTATATATAATGAAACATTGGTTGTGCATGGGATGATGTTAGGGATGTATATATTTGAAGTTTTTCTGGCTAGCTGCCACATCATAATTTTTGGCTTGGAATCAAATGAAACTCATAGACATACACTGACTGTGAGGTATATATTAGATGATGCTCAATAATAAAAGCTCCTTGTGCGCGGCGCGGTTTTTTTTAGGCACATTTGCAATTCCAATTTTGAGCGATGACTAGAGACATGACGATGGGTGCAGAATTGTAATTTACGATGAGATTGAGTGATTCACATCAGAGGGTCGTCAGCTCATTTTAAAGGCTTAATTGATGTTATAACTATCTATGTTGACAATATTTAACTGGTTTATTTTTTTATTTTTAATCTTTTTAACGGTATGGTTTTCCTGTATTCATAATTTAATAATTAAGACGTTAGACATGACAAATAATTCGTGTATTGGATACACCACAACAAATAACCCACTTCCCGGAAAAGATCCACATAAACCCTTGCAAAAGTTTCAATAATCAACAAAATCTTGTTAATGTTAACCCTCTGACATTCTTTTGTACCATTTCAACGTGTGTATTAAAAACGTAATAATTTTTTCCTCATTTCCAGGCATCCCCTGTTTCCATTGTTGGCTCTAATCTTTGAGAAATGTGAGCTAGCTACATGCACACCAAGGGAGCCAGGCGTTGCAGGCGGTGATGTTTGCTCATCCGAATCTTTTAACGAAGATATTGCCGTTTTCTCCAAACAGGTTTGTTCACTTCTTTAATAAAAACTATTTTTTAAAAACATTTTCCGTGGTATAGTTATAAAAACAGGCGAAAAAAATGCAACACACACTCGAGACAACACTCATATTTTACTACAACAGAATTTTCTCTAAAGTTTACGTTTTTTACGGGAAGGTCTTTTTCCTCCGCTATTTTCGTACATGTATGCATTTAGTATAAGTTGTTGCAGGCCGAACGCCTCTTTTTTACGCGTTAAGGCGGAATGTGTATAACTTCATCCTGGGATGCATTAGGGGCCATATAGCCAGCACTAAAGTTGACAATTACGCGTGGAAAAATCGACTTTGAAATGGGAAATTGCTCCATTTCGTAGTCATTTTGAGGCGGGGATTTCACCCCGACCGAACCGTCTCGGCCGCAACTCAGAAGCAGAAGCACTCTAAGAAAATGTGTTTATTTCAATGGGATCGTGAAAGAGCACTCAAAGTGCATCTGCGAGACCACGCTTTAACCAATAAATAGCGCGGATAGGAATGGGTGAAAAAACTCAAAACACATTAACTATTTTAAAATGTGTGTGCATTAATACGCACTTTCAGAAATAACTTTTCATCCACCAGATTCAAGCTAGCTCCTTCAAGCCTGGGCTGGTTGTTGTTGTTGCATCGCATCGTGCTCCCCCTAAACGACCATTTCCCCAAGAGCCATCAATTTTTACGAGGAGCAAGACGCGTCTTAGGATTTCCCTTGTCGTCAAAATGATAATATTATGAGAAATCTGTGTTTCAGTCTGTGCCAGACTGGAGGACGCAAAGTTAAATTAAATTTCAATTTGTTTACAACCAAATTGCATTCCCGAAACAATTACCGATCCACCTCGAATAATCATGCTTCCCCGTGTACTACGGACTACTACTCTCGTTCAATCCAATCCAGAGAATCTTAATTGAACAACATAAGGTTGCACACACATTGTTTCATGGAGTTTTTTGTGTCAGTTGCACCACGGACGGTGCACCTGGTGACGTAACACCGTAACAGGCTCTAATGTAATGGTCGAAACTCACAAGCAGATTGCATGTCATCTCATCCGAGTGCACATCTTATTAACAAAAATTAAACGAAAATCCACTAAAGCCACTACTACTACACTCATGTTTTTTCTGCCTCTCGCTCAAAATGGACGAAAAAAGTGCGTGGCTTGATCTTGGGGTAGAAGGACAGAGAGCAATAATCATAACAATAATCGTGGAATAATGGCAGGAAAGGATGTGCAAGTCTATTAAGGTTGTGGTTTTCTTTTCCATTAATGATATGAATGTTCAAATGTTGGATGGAGAGTTGGTTGAGTCAGCGCCATGCTGGCTCGGCTGTCTTGAGGCAATCTACTACCTCCAATGCAATGTATGAACTTACCTCTCCAATCTCCATATTAAGGCCCGAGTCCAGCAGGAGCAGTAGTAATCCGTTTATTTCCTCCTCTCTGATCCACTCTAAACCTGGCCAACTCAAATTTTTCATAATTTTCATCTCAAACACTCCAAACTCCAACTCATTCCCCGTCATATTACGTTACATCAACTCAAGAGAGCAACACACATTTAAAAAAAAGTATTTTTGGGAGATCACATGACACACCACAAAAGTAAGTGAATGTGCAGGCAGCAGCGGATAGCCATTTTTGTTTCATTTTGGTCATACCTACACAGATCGAAAAGTTATAGAGCTTGAATAACTTGTGTGGAAAAAAGGTTTCGTTCGAGTCGAAAGTGCCGATGGGACTTGTCGAAACTTGATCTTGTATTGCCGTAAGGAAGTGACGAGCATTGAATGTACATTTTTTTTTCTCTCAAGAGTTTTCCTCCACTCCATTACATATGCATAATATATATTTAGGTATATAAGGATTTAGGTTTAGTTGGATAAGAAAAAAAAATGTGGAGAAGGGGAATTTTATAATGAATACAAAAATATTGATAGATGCACACAACTAATTTTTTATAATCTTGCTCCATTGGCGTTTCTTTCCCTGAAGTTATATTGTCCGTTTAGAAACAAAAGGATGATTTTTTTAGAGAGTGTGTGCAGTAGTGAGTATAGCGTAGTATTGAGATGATGAGTGAGTGTTGTTGGATGGAAGTGAGTTTGGCAGGAAAAGTCGGACGGAATAGGGTGTATATAGCAGCTCATTGGCTTTTACACTGCCTTATTGCACTGCCTTTCTGCCTTGCGTGTAAGTGACTGAGGAAGGCAGGCAGGAGTCTCGCGACTCGCGAGTGATGAGAGATGAGAGCTCTGCTAGCTTGAGTTTGTGCACATTATCCGGACTGAATACCGAATAACAGGGGCACATTGTACATACATTTTTATATCAGCAGAAAATGCATTTTATTGCGATATTATTATAAATTCAATTCGGAACTCAAATTAAGTTTGAACCTACTTTGCTTGGCGGAATTCTTTTGACTATATTTTTGCTAACAGCAATAAAAACTTATTACGATACATTGTATGTAAAACTAGCAGCTTCAGAAAAATCGATTGGCAGGGTGCAGGTGTGGCTGCAGGGAAGATGCTCAAGATCACGGTATAAAATTGTTTCATTCATTTGATTGAAACGACGGTGTTTGGGTACAGCCAGCTTTTCTTAAATGAATTTTCGTTCGACCTAGGTCGTTTTATGGGTTGTCACGAAACTCGTGGGACCTTGAGGGAAGACCACCTTTGATCAAATAAAATTACTTAATTCTGGTTAGCACACACAGTCACAATTTCCGTTCAATTTATTCATACAAAAAGTGCACAGGGAGAAGGTGTGAGGACTGGAATAGAAAAGTTTGAACATACTGCATCTTTTTTTAAAAGTATTTTTTGAGCAAATAGGATTACAAGAAAGTAGCACAACCATCATTTTGTAATGATTCGGGATTCTCAAGAAAGAAGCCGACCTTTAAATCCAAAAGACTTGTCAAGGCAGGAAGTGCGGTGTTCCATTTAACAAGGTATCAATCGAGATGCAATAATAGCTGTACGAGAGAAAAAATAGTTGCCTCACAGAGAAATCGTCACATGTGCAGACACTGGGTATAGGTATATAGCAGACGGGGAAAAAACTTGGAGTGAATTCATTAAAATTTGTACCCAAGGATAATAATATCTGTATAGCAAAAGGTCTTGTCTTGACAAATAAAAAACTGGTTCAGCGTGCATACCGTTTTGTTGTTACACTACTTTTTGAGACAGACGGAGACGGGGGGAGACGCGGACGTGTTTTGAAATATGATTTAAAGGTGAGCTCCCAAACAGCTCGCTAACTGATGAATAATGGCTGGATCATTTTTCCCTTTTTTTGATCATCACCTTGATCATCTCACGCGGGATAGGGGTTGGAGCATGGAATAGAGGCTGTGTGAATAGGAAACTGGAGCATTGAATTGAAATGCCTTTGATGATAATGAATCTTTTTGTGCCACATTTCGTTTTTCCGCCTTTTGAATTTAATTAGGAAATCTATATCCCTCCGATACACACACAGAGGCTTCAACAATGGTAGAAAACTTAAAACTTTTTTCTTTTTGGAAAATTGAAGTCACAACAAAAATCCTTGTATCCTACGTTTGATGATGAGAAAGGAAACGGTCAAAGTGGGAAAAACGCTAAAGGGCCAAAGCCAAAAAGTCTTCCCGATTTCGTGGGAGAAAATAAATATATATTATTCGCTCTGATGCATTGTTGTTGAATGCTTGTGTGATCTTGTAAGTTACGAGTACCTTAAAAGTAATTTTTTTCCGAGAGTTACATCCCAACAAAGGGAAGCCAGTTAGTCACCAAAAAGAAACCCCCTTTGGGTAGTAGCTTTTTGATTTCAAGACGAGAGGACAGTTTCTTGATGGAGCAATGAAAATACGACGAGGGGCGGTGTAGGGTTCGGTTGCGTACGGATGACATGGAAAAGAACAAGTTTGAAAGGAGTGCAAGAAGAAGAAGAAGGAGTTTGGTGGTGAAGAAACCAACTCTTTTAACTTACTTAGATTACTCCATTAGATAAGGAGCTGCTGGGTTGTCGGACTCGAGAAGTAAGGTGTACTGTGTACTGCTGAGCGGAGGAGAGAGTGTGTGCACTTTTGTTGAGGTTTAGTAAAACTGGTCATAAGAACTCGTAAAAGTAACAGTGACAATAATCCCAATGGGTTGTTATACCCTTGTTCAATGTTCTGGAATAGGATTATGGCTAGTCAAACAAATAGAAATGGGCTCAGCAGTGGGTTCAGCATTCAGCAGGCCAAAGATTTAGTGACCTATACTAAACGAGTCGGGTAGTGATTCGGGTATTTAATTCAATACCGTATATTAATGTTTTCATTAGACATTTTTACACTTTACTCCCGCCAAAACAACCCATGGATCTGTTAAAGTAATGAATTACCGTACTCAGATTCAATTTTTAAGTACGTCAAAGTTGGGCAGAGATGAGCGGCAAATTATTCTCACCCCGCAAAAACTCATTATTATGTAATCACCATTTTTTATTTCTCTCTCCCCATTTACACACCTCACATTTCACTTTAACGTAAGAGTTACCCTCTAAATTACAAAATCACTCACTTCCTCCCACTATTCAATTTCCACGTAGTCATTTCATTTTGCCCAAACGGCCTACCTACCTATCCCACAATTATCAACTTGATTCCCCATGTTTTACACGTATCCTGGTATTATTCCATTGTGATAAGTGTGTGTTATATATAAAAATCCAGTTGTTGGGAGCTTTTTTTGTATATCCCCATTTTCATATAGCTTTTTGTGACTACCTCTTAAGTGGATCTGATGACTCCGAATTCTCTATTATTTCGTAAAAGCTTGTGCATCGTCATTCACTTTAAACTTTGTCCCCCACATCCGAAACGAAGGGACTAGCACTTGAGGGTCTTAAACCCTGGGTGTACATGACTTTTAACGATGATAATGTTATGTATTCAAAAAGAAAAAACTATATGATCACCTTCATCATCATCATCATCATCATCTCGTCGTCCCTTGAAAAAAACGAACCATTTTTTTACCAGCAACATATATAGGTATATAAGTATATTTGCCTTGGATTGTTGTGCCTGGTTAGGTATCCTCCACCTGAAACCTGAACACAATATTATTTTCCCCTAAACATCTTGCACTCTCATCTTGTTCTTTATCTTGAGGCTAGGGATGATGATGACAAAAGATGATTCGGATTTTTCGTGAAAGAATGTATCGGAGGCTAAGTGGAAATCGACTGTCGTCATTTTTTTTCTTCCTTTTCTATCATCCTCTACCCTTTTTATCAACTCCAGCCAACAAAAATCCTCTATCGTATCATATTTTTTTCCTTCTTCTTCTTCCTTTCCCCTTCAACATTGTCCCGTGTTTCATGTTCGTTATATTCACAGAGTAAATAGTTGTGTTTTCATAGGAAAAAGTGACAAGTCACCTTCGTCAGCCAAATTTTTGATGGCATGTGGATTCCATAGAATACACTGCACACTTGACTTGCTGTTAGCACGACATTGTTTGAAAAAAAACCCAAAAGGCAGTCCGCACACAGGACATTAACCGTTTATTGTTGCTCCCTATTTAATCATGATTAGCTCCACTTGCCTAGTTCAACTTGAAAGCTCATCATCGTCATCATCATCATCATCATCCTCCAACAGCAGCATCAGCCTGAATGCGAAATATGTATAATAACGTTTAATAATCATAATAATAAACTTCACCTGCCTCCTTTGCAGCCTGTCATCGCCCATTCAAAGGGAGAAAATACCCTTTCCTGTTCATGCTCAACCCACATAGCAGCACCCACACCGCACCACAACTTTATAATAAGCCTTTGCTTTTTAACGTTCCTCTCCGCTTCACGAGAAAATTTGCCAACGCACAAAAAAACACTGCTTTTTGCAACACCAACAACCTACCATTTGGATTTCCAACTAGTAATTTTTTTTCCTTCTCCTGTAAAAGGACTATATATCGGCTCAAAAAATAAGTTTTTTTTGCGAAAACACGATGACTGCAGTTAGAAAATCCGGGACAATGTAGTAGTAGAGTGTGTAATTAAAGGCAAAAATGACGTTTTTTTTTGCGAAAACATGATGACTGCAGTTAGAAAATCCGGGACAATGTAGTAGTAGAGTGTGTAATTAAAGGCAAAAATGACGCGACTATTGTGAGTTTTTGTAAAGCCGGGTCGGAATATCATATATTTTAAGGTTACCTCTAACAAGGAATTTGACAGCCTTGGGCTAATACGAATTTAATTTTTGTCGAAGGTAAGAGCAGTGTAGGAATAACTGTGTGTACTACTCTTTTTTCTTCTTGCCGTGCTAGAAATGGGACTTAACCAAAAAAAAACACAAAATATCATGCACCCGTTCAGCTGTGAAACTCATAGGGAAAATAATATTATTATAGGAAATGCTATATAGTTTTTGGGAGGGTATAACGTAACGTTTATAGATTGCACGCAAGAAAACACGCACACACACAGATTTTCCGTGATAATCTGCTCATCACCGCTTAAAGGTACAAAATGCTCTTATCAAAGACGAGAAAGGCACACACACAACGTTTATAGCGTTTAGCGTTTTTTTCTTCTTCTTGATGTGGTTTAAATTCAAAATCGAAATTAGGACTTCACGCGATCAAAGTGAAAAAAACTTCCAAGATGGTTGTTGGTTGGTTCTTCTGGAGAGAAAAAAGCATAACACGAAAGAGGAGTCCGGATAAGATGTTGTTTTTTAAGACTGTTACACCTGCGGAAAGTGTAGGATAAAAGTGTGTTTACTGTGTGGACAATTAAAGTTGTTCGTAAAAGCCTTGTACTTTTAAAATTGGAATGAGAGTACGCAGGAGGGACTCTGGGTAAAAAGTAAAAATGGAATTTGTAGTCATGTCATGTCATCATCATCATGATGATCATGAGCCTCTACACACCGAGATGATGAGGTTTCAACGAAACAACCTATCCTCTTCAGATCAGCCACCACTTAGTCTAGCGAAATTGTCCAGAAGAGAGAAGAGAGGCAAAGGATCGTGAGTTTCGAGGAGGCCTTGTAACTTGACCCTTCTCATCCCCATCTCGAATATTATTACAGCATCTGCCCCATCCCATTATATACCTTTACGATTATTGTTATTAGTGTAATATAAGGAGAAAACTGAGCAAGTTTCAGGATTATTATATATCCTTTTGGTATTTTGGTGTGTGTAACTGTCGTATTATCGACCAGGATTCCGATTGATTTATTGCCTTTTCCTTGAAGATTTATGAGGGGGCTTCGAAACGGGATTTTGAGGACGGAAGCAACCAGGGCGCACCGAAACTGCAAACTAACAACAAACTTGCATTCATTTGCATACAGAGCTGCAACAAATTATTGCACCATGAATAAACTACTACTACTACTCTACTGGTCATTTCCACCGACGAAAAAAATGTCGTAATGTCAGTTTCGTTGTTACTCATTCCCTCCCCTCGTGGTGCCGAAAGAGGAACACACATTGCGCAAAAATGGTATAAAAAAACCTCCTGGAGACTCTCCTTTTTTTAACAAGCTCAAATAAAAAATTGGCCCTTTTATAAATACCACTTTTTTGTGCCAATTTTCTCCGCTCTCAAAAAAAATTGAGGCAATAACTGCATTTGAAGACGAAGACCCTCAAAGGAAAAAAAATTTTTTTTCACGAAACAATATATAATGAAGTAATAGCCACCTTTTCCCTTTTCGGAGTTTATTAGCGAAGACATAATGACATGGAGCGTAATAGCGGTACACATGTTTCGCATTATGCTTCCTAAACCCACTACAACTGCAGCCATTATCCTCATCATACACACTTGATTATGATTACGGATATTATACATTTTTAAATAGTAGTTTACCCACTCAGTGTGCTCTCAAACTTCTCAATACTTCAAAAAAAAACTACTACTACTACTTCTCTCATTCCACTAGTGTGACCCTCTTGAAGGTGTGTGTTTGTATTGGGCTTGTGCTAACCAAAAACTTTTTTTTCCTATTTACTCATTCACCTCCAACTTGGGGGAGAAAATATGCATGATAGTGTGTGTGTGTGTGTGAGTGTGATGCATGCATCAAATTTTTTTTTCGCGATAATTACCATCTGTCCGGTTTACCATGTATTTATAAACAAGGAGAGTGTATAATAGCTGCCCACTTGAAATAAAAATATCATATAGCTGCCCTCCCTTTATATTGTCTTTGTGCGAGAGAGACATTGTAGATTTTGCGTTGAAAAAAAATGTGGGAGCAAAACGTATTTTTGGGGAATAATATATATCCATTCTGCATATGCGGTACCAGTACACCAGCGCACCACCACCACCAACCTGGTGCTCCTATTCAGTGGAAAATGTCTATAATTTGCCAACTTCGCCATTTGATACCTCTGTCATTACGGGAGTGATTAGGGACTGGGGGAAAATGCGGTAATAATCGGATGGGCTGTAAAATAGTGTAATCAACGGGCAGGATGGAATAAAATGGGGCTTTTTTGCTTTAATTCAGCAGGCTGAAGATGGTAATTTTTAGTACGCGCTATTTCTTAATGAATTGAATAATAAAAAAAATTAACCGGGGTTATTTTTCCTTAAATTTTTTTTTCGTTTGCTTCAAAGGGAATAATATATCTATATATTTTTTCTAAGGAGGTAGTAATTTATTGAGGAATGACGAAAGATGGTTTAACAAAAAAATATGTAATAATATATTCGTCCATGGTATGTAGTTGTTTTGTTATATATCATTGCTTAATAATTCTTTTTGCAACTTGTTCGCAAATATGTTCCTTCTTAGGCAAGCATCAGTGCACAAAGCCACTTCACATTTGAGAGAACAAAAGAAAATTGAAAATGAAGCAATTTCCTTGATAGTCCTTCCATTATACAAGGTTTAATCATTTTTTTTCTGTTTCCTAAGGTGTTTCTATTCTCGTTTAATTCAAATTTAATTGATGTTCCATTATCCTGCTTTAATGGCCACCCATTTTATCGTCGAGATATTCACACAAAACACTATTCGAACGAAAATTGTTCACATCACGCATAAATTAAAAATTATCAGGCAGGTTACCTTGCCCCACGAACAGCGAACAGTCATTTGTGGAAAATCAGTGGAAATTTATTCATTACGTGTGGGGCTCTTGTGTAATAATAATGATAATCCGCATTGAAAGCAATTGCCTATCTCTCTCCTCATTGATATGCTTGTAGGTTATATGAGCCATGTGAATATTTATGGAGTCTGGGTAAACCATAGTAGAGAATGAAGCTATTGATTCAACAATCACTCGCCTTTTTCCTTTCTCCACAATTACGCCTGTGTGTATACACGACGTATTGATGATGGACTGTCTGTACATAAATTTCGCCTCATTTTATTGAACAAGCAAGCAAAAAAAAGAACACTGGATGCTTTAGAGAATGAGGAGTATATATAATAATATGTGTGTACTGTGTGTGCACCACCAGCAGATTTTTTTTGGGCCGGGATTACAGCTTTATTTAGCCCCACAATTCATTCATTCATTCATTCAGCTGTGTAAGAAGGACAGGAGGGAATTGAGCTCTGAATATTATATTATATATATTTTTTTCAATGAAAGCCAGGCTTCACAATTGGAACAAGCTGTGCACTTATTAAGCTCAGCACTGCTGACAACGACGATCAGATGAGATGCAATGAGAAATTCTTAAAAGTTGTGGGATCCCATTGTTCCGTTAGTCCTTTCACTGAAAAATGAATGAGCGCCCTGTTTGACAACAAAAAATTAAGCGAGACTGCTCATATTTGTAAAATATTTTTGGGAAAATCCTAAATCTGTAAATTGTGTTGATGTTTTGATACCAATCGGCAGAGAAAAAAAAATCTGTATGTTATACAACGTAAACGGCATGTTTATAGCTGAATTGACCATTTCACAGCATTTTTCCAAGGATTTAATGATGGTCATCTCGACCATGCGAAGAAAAAGTGTTGAAAAGTTAGGAAACTCACTAAAGATTATCCACACGCATTTGGTTATATTTAACAAGAAAAGGAAATGTAGTCGATTACCCGGCTGCTGCTGGTGCTGGTGGTATGGTGTGCTCTCGCTCGCTGAACTGGGAAATAAAAAGAAATATAAAAAAGATAAAACTGGAAACATATTGTGTGGGGAAGAGAGAGCGAGAGAGAGCTGGCCGTTGAGGGTGTCAATGTCATGATTCCTTGGTTTGGTTCCACGAGCAGTGGAGTAAAATCCAGTATTAGTGGCACTCAAAGTGGGCAAAATGGAAGGAGATAGGGTAATAAAAGAGGAGCAACAAGAGACTCTTGTTCGCTCTGCTTTTATGAGCCATGCTTGAGAGATTGTGAGTGTGGATTACATTGATGTAAAAAGACAATAAAAAAAGCCTCGCTGAAATTGAAAAGCCACCACCAGTGAGACTCTTCTGACTGAAAAAAAAAACCAGCACCACCTCGTCCAGGAGATACACTCCTCTCTCAGCTGAAAGCTGAATTTATTTTTTTATTTTATTTTTTCTTAAAGAAGTTGTAAAAAATACACTTCTTTTGATAATCCTGATAGCGAACAAATGCAAAAAATGTAAACGTAGTAAATAATACCCCATTTTACAAGTAGTTATTCATCTTTTTACCACTTCCACTTGTCTTATTGGAGGGGGGAAAAGGAGTAATCTAAATTTGGATGAAACTTGTGAGGAAATTAAGTAGACAAGTGCAAAACTTGACGCGTCATAATAAAACCTGGTGTGGTTTGATCTATTGGCGTTGATAAAAAACGCTATAAGAAAGATTGTCTTCCTCTTCATCCATCCACACTGCCTGTGTGGCAGTTGCAGAAAAAAATGTGTTGAGAATAGAGTCGTCGTGTAATGGTTCTATCTTTGGAGAAGTTTTTGAAAAAGACAAAAAAAATTCGCCTTTCAATCACTACTACTACTCCACGGAGGAGAAGAACTGTGAAGAGGCGAAGAACAAAGTAAGAAGGAAGTTCATCTCTTTCATCTTTATTCATTTTTCTTTTAAAAGTTCTTTTGATGATTGTGAATGTTGATGAGGATGATGATGCGGTTGTCCCTTCAAGAGTGTGTGCGATATGGGGGGTCCTTCTTGTACATTTTTTTGTTTCAATTAAAAAGAGTCTCTATCTCTCTCTCATTCCTCATCATCTTTATCATCCCAAGAACAATGTGGCATATGTTTACTACGAAGATGAAGAAGAGAAGAGAGTGTAACCCCGTCAAAAAAAATTATTTTGAAAGGGGGACACACACTCGTGAAGACTGGCTCTGTGCAACTGTCGGGCAAAGGAATTTTTGTCATTGAATTTTTAAAAAACGAATTCCTTGACTTGGACAAAATGCTTTAAAATGGAATCTAAAAAACAAAAGGCGGAGCTGCGAGGTGAATAGAATTGCTCTTTTTCAGCGAATNTTAAAATGGAATCTAAAAAAACAAAAGGCGGAGCTGCGAGGTGAATAGAACTGCTCTTTTTCAGCGAATAGAGCATCCATAACGCAACGTTGCAAACCCACAATTGAGTTTTTGCCCAGTGCCACAGAAAACTCGCTCGCTATTCATTCATTTTTCATTCATTCGAGAAAAAACATGGCATCTCTTGCTGCTACACAAAATCCCAAACAATTTTCCCTTTTATAACGTTTTATAAATTCATAAGTGGAGATGGGGGGAAAATGCGTTATGTTTTATGAATAGGGGGTAACGCACTGTCTGAAGGGAAGGGAATGGAACACCTATTGAAAACAAATTTCCACCATGGGACGCCCCATTCATGTGCAATTAACCCTTTCTGCTCGTTGCCATTTTTGGTCCGTGTTCCCCTGTTGAAGCAGTCACATGAAAATTTTTGTTTGTTTGTCATTTACGCCCGGTGAGATGCGTAACATTGCGTAAAGGGTTGATGACTAGTGGACTGGTGTTTTTTAAATGGAAAATATTCAAGGTTGGGCTATGTGAAAAGGACCAAGGGTTGATATTATGGTCCTCCTTGTTTAGCGGTGAAGGGCTCTTGGTGTATTGTTCCGTGGGACAAGTTTGATTCGTTGCACCCTGGAATAAAAATTTGTTGGGTGCTCGCTCACTCGCAGCGCACAAAACCTCTACCTTCATGAATAGCCTGTGCTCTAGTCAAAGCACACTTGAAATATATAAAATCAGACTAGGTATTTTATTGTTGTGAAAATGTAGAGCATCAATTGTCCATTTTAAGTTTTACACAAGCAGAACAACAACAAAACACGAAAATTTCCACGTATAACAAGCTGTTCTCTGATTACATAATGGTTTTTCAAGAGCCTTCAACAAAACTCGAGCGGACAACAAAAAAAAACCCAGAGCGCACAGTTTTATGATGAGGGACGAGAGAGAGAGAGCATTTTGTAAATTCCCATTTATGACCAACTTTATTCCATTTCAAAAAAATAAGTTTCAGAGCTTGTTCACCATTATTATTGTATTAGCAAAAGGGAAGGGGATGGAAGTGATAAATGCATAAAAAAGTTCACATGAAATTCCGGTTGCTCCAAAACGGCTCCTGTTATAGTTCCTCTAGTTGAACCTATGTCAGACGAAGCAGGAGCCTTCATACGTACCTATTAGAACGCTCTTTTCGCTCTCGATGTATATTTTTTGATTGTTACGTTATTATTGTAAAACATAATGTATGCATGTAATACCTTGAGTGTTGGATTAATATGTATTTATTATCACCACCATATAATAATAATAACACACGAGGTTGACGATCCCGTTCCTTTCGTACTTTTACCACCCGGGAAGCTGTTTTGATTGATTATTGTAATACTCACACAAGCAGGCACACACACGGGACGACGGGGACGGGAAACCATTGTTATGAAATATATATATAAGCAAGTACAAAAAACTGGATATATTATTTTTCCTCCTCGTATCGTCGTCGTTCGTCCATTTGCCAGTTTTGAGTTTTTTTATTTTCAAGAAATGAGCAACCACCACGAATTTTTGAGTTCTCGTGCAGCCCAACAAGATTGACGACAATGAGCAATAATTTTATATGCAGAATGGCATGCAATGCAAGGACAAGTTGCAATAGATGATTGACTGGATGATGGGATTAGAGTAGAGGAGCACCCATACTCCGTCCGTCCGTTGTGGTTGAAAGTTGAAATTGTAGTTGTCCACTCGAGCGTAAATTATCCGAGTGATATGTAATACATTTCATGATGGGGATAGTTCAACTTGGACCATTGCTCAGATGTGTGTATATAATGAGGGTGGCCGTGTCATCCTCTCATCTCATCTCTGGAGAATATTCATTCGAATATTTTTATACATTTTTTTTTCGTCAGCAAACTGGGAAAATGTAGAAGCTGTCTTGTTTCGAGCTCTCTCTCTCGAGGAAATGTGTAAATTAGTCTTGATTTGGTCAATAAAGTGACAAGGATGAATGAATGAATGATATTTTCTCTCTCAAGTGATACTTGATCGGGACACACCAAACAGTAGATATTCTGGTCACACACGACGACAAACTCATCCAGTCCAGATGACGAGCAAAAGCTTATAAAGAGTGTGTGTGCATCTACATCAGCATCATTGTTTTAAAATAGCGAGGAGGGTCATGTCATGATGATGATGATGGTTCCTCAAACAGGATTTCCATTTCTCCAGACACACCAGCCCTCTGATCCCGATTTTAATATCATTATTATCATTATACGCGTCTTGTGGAATAATACTTGCAGCAACCATTCCTCCTTTACTCGTGATCATGATGATGATGATTATTATTGCGAAGCAAAGTAGCAACGAGAGCATATTTTTTCTCTCTTGGTGTTATTATAACAAGAGAGGCATGATGATTACTTGCAACCATTTTATTATTTTTCCCTCTTTAATCGGAGGAGTAGTAATAGGAGACGGAGTGAAAAGTGGAGGGTGGATCTGGAGTTCCCTTATAAAACATATTATAAAACCTACTTAATAGCAATAATAATAATGACCATGTAATGGTACTCAATTGTGCTTCCTTCTTTGCTGGACATGAAACTCGGATTCTTGAATGATGATGGTGAAGCATGTAAAATACACTAGAAAAAAAAGTATTCCCCTTTTTCCGACATTGATTTAAATGATCATCAAGTCGGCTGGCTGGATGCATCATGTTACAATAAATGGACTCAAGTGCTTGTTGTGGTGTTTGTTAGTTGGTGTGATGGAGGCATAGTGGCAGTTGAAGAAGAAATTTTTTGGCGGTGGTGGTGATCCGTGTGTTAGTGTGGCGTTTTACATAGCCTTTAACTGTAGGGTCTGCGGTAGGTCGATATATAAAAAAATGATGATGCAGTTGTTGTGGCTCTAGACACATGATTTGAAATCCTTAAGTATTTTTTATTCAATGGACGAACAGTACGGATTCAATAGTACAATGCAATTGTGCGCAAAAAAGATGAGAGTCTAATGGAGTTGGAGGCTTTTAATGATGACGTGACGTGATTAAAAAGACTGCCGTAATGTAGCCAATAGGTCACCCAACTATTGTTTGGGTTTGGACACCCAACAAGAAAGATGAAAGTTGAAGACAAACCCAAAAAAGAAATAAATAATCACGCGTGGTACACAGTTTGGGAAAAATTGAGTAGCGAAGCGAAAAAACGAGAGATTTTTTTGCAGATTTTTTTTTGTGACGTGATTAAAAAGACTGCCGTAATGTAGCCAATAGGTCACCCAACTATTGTTTGGGCTTGGACACCCAACAAGAAAAGATGAAAGTTGAAGACAAAACCAAAAAAGAAATAAATAATCACGCGTGGTACACAGTATGGGAAAATTGGGCAGCGAAGCGAAAAAAACGAGAGATTTTTTGCAGATTTTTTTAAAGCAAGCATATTATTTGCACAAGGATTATGGCCCGAGACCCGTATCCAATTTTACTCTCATGTCAATACCACCGTTTTTTTGGAATGTAATTTTTATATTTTTTTTGCATATTAAACAATCCATCACAGACAGGTGAGGATTTTATCGTTTTATTATCAATATCTCGTCATTTAGAGGACACGGAAAGGTGTGTTCCAGCTATCACCTCACTCACCTGTCTTGTTGCAATAACCCGTGTACAATACGTATTATTGGCACGGAATCAAATAATAACAGTGCAGAAGCCGTGTAAAGCTTCGGGAAAAAGAGTTATTTTGTGGTTACATGTCACTCACGAAAAAATAATTGTTATCGGTATCACCACCAGTATATAATAATTTTGTGGCCTGTGATAACACTTGAGCTCATCGGTGCTCAGTGGTTCGCGATGCGCTAATATTAGAAAAAAATATATATATATGACGGGGGATCGGATGTACACAATGTTTGTAGAAAGAAAAAAATATATAAAAAAATTCGAGGCTTATGCTCG
>JAANSN010003561.1:0-18161 GCA_036850665.1 Dicranocentrus wangi | reverse complement strand
CACTAGATATTTCTAGTTCTAGTGTGAGTCAGCCTGACATAAACACAAGGTGATTCGGTGCCAATAATTTGGGGATATGAGAATGGCATCGTCGAACTAAAGGAAACCTAAATGTTCCTCCTGGGGTTCAGTTCACGCCATTTGAAGTATCAGATCATCCTTTCAAAATAGTTCCTGTCCGGTTCCTCAATATGCATGAAAGTAATTTTCCTGCAATTTAGCTGTACCGTAATGTAATACATATGGCTTACCCCTTTACTTTAATAGCTAAATTAGCATATACGTGACCATACCTATGTGTAGGCAAGTGATTATTCCTTCAGCAAAGGAAGTTCATTAACTAAAACTAAATATTTGCCCTGTGTACATTTTCATATTGCTTCGCTTTCTCTGTTTGACTTACATCTTTGACAGCTGGGACAGTCCTCTCGTCGTGTCCTCTCATTTCATCGTTGACTACTCTAGTTACCTATAATGTGTAATGTGAAAATGCCAAACTTTCTTTTCGCCATGAACATGACGGTATAACAGATTAGGAGGTCATGCAAAGGTGAGAATGTTTATCTGGAGAAAAGAGCATCATGCTCTTCTTTCTGGACAAAGCCAACTCACCGTCGTCGTCATCGTATAGAGTGATATGCTTTTATATTTTATATGAAGAAAATGTCACGTCATAGCCGTAAATAGAATGAATTGAAAACAGCCAGAAGCAGAAGCATAATATTAGCATTAAACAACTACGTCGTGAAATGAGGTTTGCATGTGTTAGACCGTTTCTGGTATTTGGTTTTCCTTACTAAATGTTTCTTATTTGCATGCACCATAATATACAATATTCCAATGATGCAAAAATGGCAGGTACCAGTCTACGCTGCAACCTGATTATGGCTGTGAATTTTATTTTCTCATGTCATGGTGTCAATTAGGCATGATAGCACTCGTAGCGGCTCGCTGGAATGAAATAAACTTCAGTCCAGGGTACCATTGCTTCTTCTACCCTATCCTTGAAGCCCAGCTAGTCGTGCCGTATTGTTTTTTTCTCTTGATTTGTACGCAAGCAGAAAACTTTTTGTATACACAAGAATCCCGTCCAGATGCACATATGTACCACGCAAATAAACTTTTAAAAGTTGTATAGAAAGTCTCCAGAAGAACCAGAAGTAAGTTCACGCATGAACATGAACATCACATCACATAACGAAACGAAATCAACTACATGGTGGTAATGTGCAAAGCACACACGCTTGGCTCGTGCAAAATGAAATATCCGTATTCCATCCACACAAAACCGGTGTGTATAGCTGGGGCACAGCGTTCGCATATTCGTGTATCACATCGCATTACAGTAGTCCAGTTCGTCTTTTACATTGCCTATTTCACCTTGCCTTCTTTTTTTTGACAAAAAACAACTCGGAGTTGGAACTGTTGGGAGCACAGCTCATAACACTGACACACTCAGTTCTTCTTTCGACCTTTTTCGCATAACAAGACCGAGTTGTTTCGCTCGCTCGTCTCTGCATTCTCAGACTTCATCTGGGACTAGTACTAAAGCAAACCAAAAATGTAATGCAGATTTTGTCTTGTGCATCATTTTCTCTATATCTAGAGCTCATGACGATATAGTACTTATCTTCAAAGTTGTAGAATATTATATAAAAAGCATCCTATCACCAGCCCAAGTGTTCGTTTTCTTTGCAACCATCCTAAATTCCAGTTAATGCTTAAAGTACAAAACACCAAAGCGAGCTACTTTATTCGGTTAGCGTAAAACCCATTAGTGGACTACTTTACAGAATTTACAGAAACCTTAACCTAACTCTTTCACCCTCTGGTATTAATTGCGTCGGACTTGATTCTGCTTGAGAGCTGACCATTTTATGAATTTTCACTTACCTATCTTATTGGTACTTGTCTTACAACCAACTGTCCTTGGACAATCAAATTTTCACTTCATACAATATATATATTCGTCCAGTGAAATTCAGTGTATGACGAGTTTGGCTTTGACATGAGAAAATCTAGGAAAATCATAGTGCCGTGAGTGACTTAGAAACTTCCCGTCCCGTGTGCTCTTTCAGTTGCAAATTGTATATATGCTCATGTACTTTTGTACAAGCACCTCCATTAAATATTGAACATTGAACCACCTGCCTTACAACTTGCAGCGAATGCTTTTTTTATTATCATTGTGTGTGCTTTCCAACCAAGTGAATTCATACGGCACATAAACCTAAAAGTATCGACTTGACGCAACATCAGAAGAATAAACCCTTTTGGTTTATGCTTCGTTCGACATTTCAGAGATCACACATACATCGTTTCACCAGAAACATATAACTTTCCTGTTGTTGTACTCTCCTCTCGTCAGGAATATATAAACAACAACGAATCTCAACCCCCTCCTTTCCATCTCATCACATCACAATAATTTCACAATCTGTGCTCACAGCTTTACAGCGAAGACAATCAAGGTATTCGTTGAGGTTGGGACGAAGAAACGTAACGTGTAATCATTGTTAGAAAGAAGAAGATATAACATCATCATCATCATCATATCTTCCCCTGAATACAGAAAAATCTCAGCTTGACTGAATCTCGTCACCGACATATATATATTCCACGCATATGCTCGCTCGCCAACGCTCCTTTATCTGTTCTTCGCCTCCAGGGATATTTTTATAAATGACAGAGGGGATCGACGGAGCAAAGCAAAAGGTATCAAGTAAGTCAAATCGTTTCACGGTTTCACTCCACATCCATACCTGCATGAACACATGTGAATGTTCATGCCCCGGCCCAATATAATATACACAAGAGTGCAGTTCTCTGATTGTAGCGTACTGTATGGTCTGTGTATGTAAACAAGGCGGAAAACAATAGGCGCCACCGATTACCATTTCTAGCTGGAAGGTTGTATTGTAATATTTTATGATACTTCGCGATCTAGTATGAAAACTACATGCTGCTAACAGGCCGAGTAGTAAGAAAAAGTGTGAGAACATTTTCCAGAATAGATTCTGCAGCCGCAATACTGCATACACATTTTGAGGGCAAGTGAGGATTTGAGAGAAATAATACTCGTTGTTCATATTTAATGTGGAATTGACAAGGCCGTCGTGGCGTTGACAGATTGAGTGGGAGTTGAAACGGCGGTGTTTGTGTCCTTCTTTTTACTACTGTTATGCAAATGTCTTACTTTGCACATTAGCACACATCGAAAAGAGAGACTGTGTCTACAAGTGCCATTTGTACAAACAACTTGGGACGAGCAAGTGTGGTCATGCAACGTGACGTGAGTGATCTTCATGATACATGATTCCATTTCATGTATAATTCGTTCGTTCGCTGACAAAGATAAAGAGGAATAATAATTAGTTTTTGAATTTTCTATACACCCCGATCCCAACCTACATTACTTTTGTGCTTGCAACTTGCATTGTTGTACCATCTCTGCTAACCGCAGACAGGTTTTTGTTCCCCCATACGCGTATGGAGAGGTCCAAATGAATTTATAATAACCGGAAGCCGGTCTGGGAGTATAGTTTCATTACAAGTGTCAGTTTATAAAGTGAGCTCAAGTTCGTTTGAGTCCACAGAAGGGTTCTCAACCCATTTCGACGAGTTGGTGAGTTGGAGACTTTGTGTGGTGTAATGACAATATAGGTGGGTAGGTAACTAACGGATCCAGTGTCTTGCAGTGCATTGTTTCAGAAATTATTGCTCATCATTCTACCAAATACTCTCTATTTACACGGTTTACCTCTCATAGGGACAAGAACGACGAAAACTTAATTACACGTTGTTAGAAGACAGCACTTCAACATGTACGGTAAGTGTGCACTCGTCCAGCGATTATTCTATCTACACTTTACAAACTGTTTGCCCTGTCCCTTTACTAGAATTTATCATGCCGTGCATAATACTCTTTCTTACTTAATACTTGCGTGCGTGTATATTTGACCCGCGGCGATATTCACTGGACAATAAATCATTGAAGAGTTTTATCTTTCATAAATGATGATGCGAAAAGACAGAAAATTTGAAAACATTGTCTATGATTAATGTACACTACACAAGTGTATCTTATTCACGGCTGAATATCAGGCTGATCTTGCATATAAATGTGGCGCATTGTGAACTTTACACTAGGGTGCGTACAGTGGTTTTGCGTAAGGATTAAGAATTCACGTACACTAGCAATAAGTGATCATTCGAGGCTTTATAAATTCATCATTTCCGTCCGCCGTCCGTATTCATCGGGTGAAGCGACTGGTATAGGACAATTTGTCCAAACTCGAGCGAAGTACATTGTTTTCGGAGCACGCACGACGCACCTAGCTACTTCATATACTTACATGTATGGCCTTCTAATGGCCAGGTAAAGGTTATAAGTACATGGTCCGCGCATCAACATGAGAAAGATTGGATTTGTTAGAATTACATATTTTGCTGTAAGTTCCGTTTCAAAACGAAGCAGCTCTGTCAGTCTGATCTCATCCGACTTATCCCCTATTATCTTTGCATGGAAATCATATCATGAGTCATGATTGTGAGCGAGTGAGTATGTTGTGTGTGGTGGGTGGGTACCTAGTACCTGTACATGTATCTGTGTTCATGCTACACACAAAATTTTTAAATTCCAGGCCGTTGTTTTCCTTATGCTGCTGTCCAAATAAATTATCCATTTTTGTGTTTTTTATCTTGTTCACAAAGCTGTAGAATTCTATGTATCTTGGGTCTTAAGACCAAGGGTAGGTCTACCGAGTAGCATAGCATGGGGGTGTTTTGCTTCTCAATCCACTTCTTTCATAAACATAAACAATGCCATAAACCAAATCAACACATCACAGGACCGTTGTATCTATATGACTGTTCTGTGATGCTGATATAAACACATTTTCTCATCCTATCATTTTGCACTCGCCAGTATTCTTCTTGTTTTGAATTTTTATGAATCATTCATTCGTCCATTTCTTTCCGTTCTGCGATGCTTTCCCTTTCCCCCTGCGAGCAACTGACTTGCAAGATGGATTTAATGTAAGGTTTTACTTTCGTCGATAAATAGATAGCTAACTAATGATACCTTCTCCAAATCTCACGCACTCTCCAATCTCATGTCTCTGTCCAATCGTCAGGTCAGTCAGTATGGATGTTTGTTTTAGTTGCCACGTTCTTGCTTCTCATTCTTTCTCGTATAGTTTTGACAATTGTATGTGTGCACGCATCTTCTGATTGATACTTTTTCAACATTAACGTTAAATTAGTTTTAAAAGCTTTCTCCTGTTCTGTCTACAACCTTAAAATACTCTATGATGAAAGTTCTCCTCCTTCATTGTTCACTTTACTTGATGATGACAGGCAGGCCAGTGTCACATTCACATTATGTCATTTCTGATTTATAGTACGTTCGAGTTTTGTACGCGGATACCCATAAATTTTCTTGATGGTCCGATATAATAAGGGGATTTACATTTTCATTTCGACGTTTCCCGTTTTGTGCGAGAGGGTGGGGTAGAGATATTCTACCCGATCTGATATTCACTCTCTGCGTGTCTACTCCCAATTATCTTAGTTTCTCCACTATTTCGGATTGGCTACGGAACCTGCAATGTCTGGTTGAGTCCTGAAAACTGTCACATGTTTTATCCATAAAAATTCTTTATGGATTTCTACGATCTAGAAAAGAGCTCGCCTTACACTCTACCGACGTCATCAAAAATCAATATAATTCTCTTACAGTAATTTGACAGCATCCAACTTCATGCTAGTGATGTCAGGTGTCACATTGTCCACATTACGTGGTCCACTGGGCTCATATAAAAGCATTAGCTAATTACTGAGATGTTTTGCTAAGTATGAAGGATTACCGCTTCGTCTTGCCACTTTCCAATTATAGCCATCAACTCTTCAATGAAGGAATCGGGATCAATATTTTGAATTATATTTTTGTTTCAGCCTTCGTCACCACATTGTTGTTATTGAGCGTGTCGTGGACGACTGGGGATAGCGTCACAAGTCAAGATGGGAACCTAGCTGACCAACCTGAGCCTCTTCCTGTCCCAATGGCCTTGTCGCAACAAGTCGTGTCTTCTTACCAGGTAACATTAAATTTAAGAAACTCACCAATTCCTTAAAAACAAGTCCCATTTCTCTTGCTGCTGGAGAAAATAATCATATTATTGTCTTGAACCTCCCCGAAAAAAACACTTGACCTAGATTCCTGCCTACACGTGTCTTCTTTGAAAGGTTGTCCATTTGTTCCACTACTTAGTATCATATTCGTGATCAGATCAGCGAGCTGATGGAATGGGCAAAGCAGTGAAATGGTTGGGAAATGTCATCAAATGACATTTCCACACGCGTTCTATTCGTTCCTCTCTGTAATCGGACGCAAACTTCAGAAACTGGTTTTATAGGGGATTCCTTTAAAGGACACACATAGAAAGCAAAATTATTCAAGCCGTAATATAAATATAAAAGGCTTTTTTCATATGTATGAGGCAATTTTTCCAATTTGCAAACATCCGTTATTTCCGTCTCGGTCCATTTTCGGGATTTAGGTTACTAGTAATATACTCTCTCTTCAATTACGTAGCTTTTAAGGTCAACTTCATTCTCATTCCTTTTCCCAGACGCGCAAATGCTCAACGTAATGTATTTATCTTTTGGTATTTTGTGAAATGTCTGCAGGAATCATTGACGCGGAGAAAGCGAGACCTTTCTTCAGATCTGCTCGATGCAGCGGGTTCCATTGGGATTGGAGGTTTGTCTACATTTACTCCTGATCATGTTGATGAGTATTCCTATGCATTGTTGTATTGCTTTACATGACTTATAATTAATTAAGGAAGGCTCTAGACTGGGCAGCTTTTACTGATTGTAATATTTTGCTCTTTTACATGATTGGTATCCACAATGCTAATGCCTTGCCAGGAAGCTACATAAAGTAAGTGAACAAGGGAAAGCTTGAAATGACCATACGATAACTGTCGGCCACAGGCACTGTCTAATCATGTTTTGAATCTTTAGAAAATTTAACACCCTAGTCCATGGAGTACCACCCAATGTCAGGGACGCGTTCATCGAGCAGGACTTTTCAAACGTGAGCGAAGCAGATATTCGTATGCTGAACATCTCCGTTCTGGAGTTCATTCCGGTGAGTCCCAAGTTCCCCATTATTATGTTCAAGTTGTGGGTAAACAAGGCATGTTGAGAAATAAATAGTGGAAATGATAGCTAGTACAACCTGCAAAACTCTTCATTTCAGCCAAAAGTGATCTCAAAAATGAATATAACCTACCTGAATCCCGTGATTGAGCGCTTGCTCCAAGCTAACAAACCAATGGCACTGGGCCGCGTCATGCAAGCTATGGGAGACAAAATGGATTCTAACCAACTTCTCGACAAAATTAAGCAGACTGGAGGCTTGAATGACGTAAAATTATAATAACTTCGCAATCGCAATCCAAAATGCCTATTACCTCCGACCGAGTGACATAATGTTCAATAATTTCGTATGATATATTCGTTTAATCAGCAAAATGAGGAGGCAGCTAGTGTCCTTTTGTACACTGCGCTGAATCAGGTGGGCGACAAAGGTGGAATCAATACAGCCATGATTCGAAGATTGACTAGTGAAGGACTTCTCAACTTCGTTCCTGAGGAACAGCTCATGAAGGTCACCGACCCAAATGCTGCCAAGCAGCTGTAAGTTTTCAATTGGTTAAAATTGGTTCTGCCAAAGGGGATTCCCTCGTGTTACATTATATATCAGTCAGACATCTTGTCCGATTTCAGACTCAATAGGCTCTACTCAAAAGCGACCGGAGATACTAGTGAGTTGAGCGACGTGGATGACAAAGCACTAATATATAAACTTGCCGAAACTGGATACGGCAAAGCGGAAGATTGGTCCGGCGACACGATCCGTGGGGTAGGAACTAAAATTCTGGCCCATATGCCATCCGACTTTCTCAAGAATTTGAACCCTGACGTAATCACCAATTCCATTTCAACGTTGAAAGATACAAAGTTTGAGAGTCCACTTCAGGCAAAAAGCGTGACGGACGTGTTTGTGGAAAAGAATGGGGTAAGCTTTGATTCTTTAATGGACTTTTAATGATTCTCAATTTTCATCTTTTTATTGTATGTACTTAACTGTATCATATTGTATTCAGCTTGATCAAACCGTAATGAATGCTCTTGGTCCTCTGGCTGCCTTCGTAAATCCGTCCGCCAACCAGGAATCATCCATTCTAAACTCGATTATCAGTGCGTGTGACAAACTTAGTTTACCGGCTCCATTGAAAGCTGTCACGGGACTAATTAAACAAAAAGTGCTGTCTGGGGGTAAAAAGATTAATGAGCTTGGCTACGATGACCTGAAGGACGTGGGTGTCTCCCTTCTCAAGAATGGTCCACCTGAACTCTTGGATCAAGCCATGAAAACACGTGCTCTTGATCAAGATGCATTGAATGAGATTGGAAGTGGAAGTAGCAAGCAGGAGCAAGGTCACGGAGCTCTTGGGGGAGGTCTCTTTAGCTCATCATTTTTTCAAGGAATTGTAAGCTATCCCAATGAGGTGTTTAATTTTCCTACCTTATATTAAGTAGGTTCAAAGACAATTTGTTTCTTTTACAAAAATTTGCAGATTGCTCAGGTGTCCCAGTATGCCGTACAGTATTTTACACGCGGAGGAAAACTCAATTTTGGAAGTCTTCCAGGTGCATTCATGGGAGCATTGGGAATTAAAGGAATTAACGACTTGTCTCCCCGAGACTTGGATGATGCTGTTGATAAATTAAAGAATAACCCCGACTCATTGGATGACGCACAGAAAGCACTGCTTTTGAAGAGGGTAATTACTCAACTACACCATGCCATACTAAACCACAGACTCTGGTTTAAAGTGGATATGCATGATTTAAAACACACAATCCCAACCAAATACAAAGTCCCACTTCCGATTTTTTAAATAGCTGCGTGACGCTGGAATGTTGGACACGGCTGATCTTCCTCCAGAAATTCGGAATTTTCAACCAAGAAAGAAAGGAGAAGACGCCAGTTACGACAATATTCTCGACGGCCTTCCGTCTGACGCCGAGCTAAGGCTTGCTCATGGAGCAGGCAAGACCATCACTGCTCTGATGTTAGAACGGGACAAGTTCCTCGTTGGAACGCTAACTCCAGCTCAAGTGAATTCTATTGATTTGGAGGAGATTCCTGCTGTACTCGCAGTTGTGAGAAAATCAAAGGATGGACCACAACCACAAACGGTATTAATAATAATAATTACTCACCTATTTTCTAGTCAGTATTTTTATCTAACTTTTTATCTAACAACCTGGTATTTGATTTCGTCAGTTGGAAGCACTGTCCAAGCGCTTTGCAGAATACGTCAGAGCAAAGTCGGAAGACTATGAAAGCCCAGACAAAAAGTTGTTGAAATACATAACCGCAGCTGAGGTATCTAAGCTGCCTGCCACCGTTTTAGCCTACTTTATTGACCACCGTCAAACAAGCAAGTTGCCACCATCGGTTCGCAAGGAAATAATGATCGCAATGGGAGAGCTGTCAACTAAAGATCATGCTACAATTCCTGGAAAAACTAGGGATGAAATTATACTCCAGGGACTGGATGCGTTGGTAAGTTATCGTCGGGTAGCGTGCTAATTGAGAAAACAATGGCTAGTAACAAACACTTAAAATGCAATTTTGTACTTCAAGGACGCACTTACCGGAGCCGGTAAAATTGACGTGCCTGAACTTGCAGCTATAGGCCATGGAGTAGCTGACCTCCCTCCAGACCGTATTGAAAAATTAACCCCAGTTGCGGTTGAAACCGCACTGGAAGTAATTCAGGGCACAGCAGACGATGACGATGATGGTCTCAAGCAACGAGCGTGTCTTAATGCAGAACAGAGGAAGGCATGGCGAAAGAAAGTTATTGAAACTTATGGGTATATAGTATGCATATTTAGCCCTTACCTTACCCACATTTGATTTCATGCATCTTAATCGACCTCACATAATGCAACTTGCTTTGTCTACTTTCCAGAGAACCATCATCATGGAATGCTCCTACTGTGTCCTCTCTTTGCTGCACACTTGGCATCCTGGACGAAGACGACTTGGAGACAATTGCAGCTGACGCTCTAGCCACATGTCACTGCGCTTCTGATGCAAAGCCACCCAGTCACCTTGCCGAGTTGAAGAAAGCTTTGGACGCAAACTGCAAGCATGAGCTAGGTGACGCCCAAGCTCCCAAACCAAAGGAGGTTATGGACAAAGTGAAAGCCAACATTGCGTTTGATCTGGATGACCTCGAATCTCAAATTATCACTCGCCGGCGACGCCGTTCCATTGATAACCTAAACTGCTTCAAGGTTAGACTGACCGGAAGTGGGGCTCCATTTTCAAAAGACGAGCTCGAAACTCTCAATCACACTGAGATCAGCAATTGTATTTACGAGCTTGGAGTTGATCCTCTCCCATTGGAGAATGCTCGAGTGTTATGGAAAAAGTTGGTAGCGTCGAAGGCACAACGTATAACGGGTGACGATGTCAGATATGCAGGCCACATCCTGAGTGGAATTACCTTAAACGATGTCAATGAACTGGACCTGTCTGATCCTGACATTGTACTTGCCTTTGGAAAGCCACTGTCACTAACCAAGAGTGTTGTAAGTGTTCCAAGAATGTAGGATAAGATACCAATCTTTCAATGCGCCACAAATTACAAGTATATTTTGTGATCCTTTTTTTCTCTTTACATGAAATATTAGCTGGAAAAATTGGCAACTAGATTGCAAGAACTTAAGGGAAAGTCTGTAAAGGAGTTTGAGGTAGACGAGTTGATAGTTGCCGGAAATATTTTATGTGGATTCCCTGCAGAAGATTTGCGCGAAATCAGACCAGACTTGTTGAGGTAAGAAATGCATTCACCGGGTTTTAAAGTTTTAGATTACAGAAAGCATTTTTCAAATACGTGTCCATGTATTTCCAATAGAGATGCGTTACCAGTCTTGAGAGATCTTGACCCTACCTGTGAGCAAACAAGGATATCTGCGTTGGCCGTAATTACTATTCGACCAGAAGTTTTCGGCGACCCAAAAACCTGGACTTCTGCGGATGTAAGATGATTTTGAAAGTTTGCGAGTTTCATGGTGGAGATGTAAAATGTGCGTAGTATTTACCTTAATAATGCATACGTATATTGGAATCTTTAAGGTACGTGGAGTTGGAATTTTGATTAATGGATTGCCCAGCTCAGACTTGAAATCTATACCGGCAGAGTCATTCCTTGGAGTATCACCCACAGTTGCTTCATCACTGTCTCCGGAAGTGTTGAGTGAAATAAGTGCAGATCAGGTGGGATACGTGCCCCGATTCTCAGCTCAGGCACTACGAGATGAACAACTGGAAGCGTTAGATGAGGATGCAAAATCAAAACTGGATTATTTATTGAAAGGTCCCTTGGTATCCAGTTCAAGTCAAATGGAACCAGCCAATGCGCTGTCATTTTTTCTATTCACTGCCCTTCTACTAAATGCTTACCATCTACGATGATTTGTTCAAATGTTGCTAATAAATAATGTTAATGTAGTTAATTGCTTTGAGGAAAATAAATGTTCCCTTGTCCAACACACTTTAATAATTATACCTTCTTAAATAGCTCTTTATTATGGTGGGCAATTTGGCATGTCATAAAAAATGTAAACAGTAGGAAATCGAGACAATTCATCTCCGCATGAATATGAGCACTGTGCCTAAAATAAGCTAAGTAGAATTGGTAAAAAAAACTCCTGACACTTTAAAAGTATATTAGATAATTGCTAACGTGTTGAGCAGGGCGAAGGGGATGACCATGATGGGATGACTCTTGGACTGACTGGTACTGGTGGACTGAGTTTTTGTCAATTTTTAATTTGAGTTATGGCATATTTGCATGAAGGGGATTTTGCATCCGCATACAAATTACAAGGAATTATCGTGAGTCGTATTTGTTATTTGCCTGTGCTGTGGAACCACTGGACCACTCGCCTAGCTTCAGTCAGTAAGTTTTATCGGTGAAAATTCTTCCCTCGTAAACACTAAATTATGTTTAGAATTTTTTTCGGGAAAACATGCGAATGTTTGACACGGGCAATGCTAGGACGGGCATATAAGACAACTTTAACTTTATTATTATTAATTAGAAATTGACACTGCTATCAAGCTAACAAATACGTATCTTTCGGCATATGTATGTCGTTGACTTATTAATTAATTACACTACTAACTACGAAAAACGATAAAATACGGTTAGAACCTCTTTAGTTGCACGCTCTTTATAATATCATAGCATAGATAGAACACGCACAACGAGTATAAGAAGCATGTTTCCTCATTTCTCTGCTCATCTCTGTGATGTTTGTCGTTCTTTTACCCCGTTTAATTTCATTCGTGATTAAATGTGGGGCTGTGGTTGGGGAAAGCATGCAATGAAAATTCAACTAATGAAAAGGCTTCAGCAGGTTGAATTAGTGTTTCTAGTTACTAGTTAGGAAATCCTTGACTTTATCTCTACATACTCTACATACATCTCTACATACATCTCTACATATGCCAAGGTCAACACTTAAAAAAAACTATCAATCATCTAATTTTTTTATTCGATTTTTCGGAATTAAATAAAACTGTACGTGGTAAGGTACAATTTGTACAAGTGATATTGAGAGTTTGCTTGGCAGGTTTTATGGTGTGCTCACTGCTAATGCACTCGTTGCGGATGTGAAGGAAGTAGAGAAGCGAAGAGAAAGCAGGGTCTCCTGTTTTCCTCCAACCATCCCACCACTTTCATGGACTGTACACCTCGAGTTCCCCCTAAGTGCTGGCGGCGTAAACAGGGCTTCCAGATAAAGTTTTATTCTGAGAAAGGAAGTGAAAGTGGTATACCTAAAAATTAATTGGTTGCTTCGTTCGTTAGAACTTAAATTAAGCTCTCCTTGTATTTCCAGCGTTTCTACCGTTAGACCTTGCCGAAATACTCCAGAATATCAGAAAGTTCAACGTATACATTCTATATCTGCTGCATAATTGGAGTAAAATGGAAAGTTATAATTAGGCACTTAGAGATTATAGGGCACACATTTTTATAAAGGTGGAGTGGATGTTTGGAATAATGCACGAATCGGAAGAACTGTCCCCAATGCAAAATTGCAAATGGAGAACTGTCGCAAAAGTGATTTGTTACCTGGAATTGGTATGCGAAACTACAGACTTTGATTTATGGAAAAAAATATTAAATCCATTAACTACTTATATTTACATTTCGTAATTGTAATTCTGTTAGATTTCCACATTATTCCATGGAATGCTACTCCTCCGGCTGGTGCTATCTTCCTATCATGCGTCCACTCATGCGATGGAAAATCGTACGTACCTAAATAAGCATATCAATACTTTCTCTTTATTGCTATTCACATGATGATTACGAATGAGAGGTTGCTTTCTCTATTCCATTCTTTTGAACCTTAAATCGGCACAGCGATACTTATCTATCTCGAACTTGTTACCATTATTCAACCCACGGCTGCTGTTGTTCTCTTGCGAGCATTATCTGTTAAGGTCAGACTGTCTATTTATTTATTATGTTTATATTGATGCTCCTTAGTGTGCAACCCTTGCCATAGGTAATTTGGATTGTTCTGCTTTCTCTATTAATTCATTCTACCAGGATCCAGAGCCGGATGATTGCATCAAAGCTACCAAATGCTACCTGAACACCAGCTGCTTCCTCATTTTTATACATATACTGATATTGTGCACGATACTTATTGGTCCTTCCTTGAGAATCTCGTTCCACCCCCAAATCGACAATGAGCTGCTATTCTTAATGGTGACTGACTTGTGCCTGTCAACTCTTTTCCGGATTATTGTCTTCGCCATTGTTTGGAGATGCCTGCACGCATTCAAAAATATTCTTAACGAGAGTCACAGAGTCGCTGGCGATGAAATTCTAAGTCTCACCTCATTTTCCATGGAACCAAATGTACCACCTGAAATGGGCGATCCCTTGAGGTCATCGCTGTCACCACATGAAATCAGAATTAACTATGTACCGAACATTCCGTCGTCGCCTCCAATCTCGTATCCTCCGCCGCCGCCATATTCTCAAGTTTCTCAAATGCCAAGAATTTCTTCGCTGGAGAGTTGTAAGTATTTATTTAACAAGTTCTAAAGTAGACATGAAATATTTAGGAGCATGATTTGGAGTGACCATACTATCTTCTTGCTTGTTTGCAGTGCCTCCTCCGTATTCCGAGGTAATCGAAGAAAAATGAGTTTCAAACATAAGGGTAACAAGAATATAGTAAAGAAAGATGTATTGTAATCATTTTCCATATTTGAGCAAACTACAAGTGATGAAACTAGTTATTTATTTATTATTATTGTTGCTCATCATGTAATATGCTGGCGAGATACTCGTTTTAATTTAACAAGTGTTTTAGTGTTAGTTATATGCTAAACAAGAAAGAATGCTAAACAGTATTCCACAAAATGATTTCTTTGACCTTAATGGAAATAGGATTAACCGGGCAAGAATACAACTTCAATTTTAAATATCAAAATACTTATTCGTATTGCAGAATTAATTAAATGATTGGAGTAAGGAGGTTTTAAAGCGAAATTATTTAGAAATGACGTGTTACGTTAAATGAATTTATAATTAAAAACTATCTGCTATCTGTACTCACTCATTTCAAAGTAGAGACTAAAAATACTAATCTTGACTAAAATAGCCCATAATAATCCATGTCGTGTGTATTGTAATTGTAAGTCTAGCGCAAATGATCTGTAATTACATATCATTACCACCGTTAAGGGGAACAACTGGCCCCACCATAATAACAAGGTGATGATTTTCCTTTGTGCATTTCTTACTATTAGTTCTGAAAGGTAATTTTGAGGGTAAACTATTCCAAGGAAATTGTTCTAATAAGAATGACATGAATGCCACTACTGTACCAAATACTTGAATTGAAAAAATCATTTTAAGGTGCTCCACCTTCAATGGTTTCATTGTAAATAGTCCCTTCATTTCATCTGTAATCGCTCGCAATTTTTCGTTGAGTATAGACTTTGTCGAATTTTTATATTTTGCATAACCCACCCTTCTCCGACTTAATATAATGTCATCTTCCCAATGGTTATAAATACCTGATTCGTGAAATCCTGCTATTATTGGACCAAAGCCATCAATGTAGGGCGAGTTTTTTGTGAATCCTACTGACTCATACGCATATGTTAATGACTCTGACGAAACCACATACGGACTCAAGTTTAAGTCTGTCGTCACCTTTTCTCCGTGAGCAATCAGGAGAAGGGGGTACCAGGCATAACAAACCGTCTTTGGATTAAGAATTGCTGCCTCCATGCACTCGAACGAGTTTGGTTCGTAGATTATTCGTTTCGAAAGGGCCTTAATCGCCGGCGTATCACTAGTTTCAAATATTGACACCTCGACTTCCCCCAAATTGTTGAGGAATACTGTGTAATCGAGGCGAGCTGCAAGCTCACTGTTGGTTTTGGGTACTTTAAGAGGGGTCGGCAGCGTAAGTGACGAAATAATATCCGTCCGATAAGCGGCTCCGGTGATGATCACTGTAAATAGCCAGAGGGCACATGGAAGTTTTGCACCATTCGGAATTTTAGTGGTCTGCTCCAGTCCTATTTTGTACGGCGTTATAAAGGCCATATACCACGACGGCGTACCAAAACGTGGACTCAGCTTGTAAGACAGATATATGCAAAATGCGATAAAGACAGCGGTAAACGATATCGCAACCCAGACACGCGGCTTGAATGGGTGCAAAAACGCCTCCCATGCAATTTCAGAGTTAGGCTTTGTTGTCAAAAAATGCACTGCTGCAACCGCCATACATCGCGAGAAATCAATGTAATCGTACCAGTAGATGAGGGGCCCCAAGAAAACCGCAGCATCAAAGTTGTTCTCTTCGTGGTAAATATTTCCAATCATTCCTGTCCACGTGCCATTGTCGAGCAGCTCTCCATAACCTTCATCTGATGGGGTCGGGTGCATCTCAAACGTGTAATTGAATTTAGCAGTAGATTCAGTGAAAATTCGATAGTGTGTCCCATCCAGCTCGACACTTCCGTTTGCATATCTAGCTGTTACGAGGAGGTAAGGTGGTCCGCCAGCCCATCCTGTGAGGCGGAGGTGGCGCCCTTGCAGATTGTGGGCCATTTTAGACATGAATTTGTACTCTTCTCTGAATGATGGTTTCAGGGAGGTCAAATCAACTTTATGTAAAGTTGGGCTAAGAGGATCAGCCGAGTTGGTGGGAAATGAGGCAAAAATTTTGTTAGAATCGTGGGCATATGCCCACTTCCACGTAAGCTTGTTCACAGTTGGCCATTTCCATACGGATAGAAGGCTATGCATTGTCCCAACCAAAATGAAATGATCCTTTCTTCTGTTGGCGTGTTGTGTGACCCACGAAGCGAAAGATTTGTTGAAATCTGACCGGACAATCGAATCAGGTACTGTTGCAAAATGTAGTTCGCTCAGAAAAACGAGATGGGCTAAGAGGATCGGCCGTGTTGGTGGGAAATGAGGCAAAAATTTTATTCGAATCGTGGGCATATGCCCACTTCCAAGTAAGTTTGTTCACTATGGGCCATTTCCATACGGATAGAAGCCTATGCATTGTCCCAACCAAAATGAAATGATCCTTTCTTCTGTTGGCGTGTTGTGTGACCCACGAAGCGAAAGATTTGTTGAAATCTGACCGGATAATCGAATCAGGTACTGTTGCAAAATGTAGTTCGCTGAGAAAAACGAGAATTGCACTGGGAACTTGGATACTGCTGTAATTAACTATAAGGCCAGTTACAGATGTGTAGTATTCAGCATTAAAGGCACTTGATATGGAGTCCTATTGTTTCGGTTTTATCGGAGCAAACAATTCTGACGTTTTTCACTGAAGGTTTAATATTAATTTTAATGAATTCCACAAGATTCAAAATTGGTTCGTAGTCTTTGTGAATTTGGGTGGGAAATGCTTGTCCCTCTGTTTCCGGAGGAAATCTTATGAAATTTTGCAACATGCAAAAAGAAAATAACGTGTGAAAAAATGTGAAAGTTTGCATTGTTACTCCTTTGACACACGTATAGTGTTGGTTTGGCATGATAGTAGCCGTTTTAATTTTAGACTTTGCTCGACTAATGTGAAGTGAAACAGTGGACGAATATTGGAAAACTGATCTCGATTTATCAAATACCAATTAACTTAAGTATATGCACCAGCAAAGATGTTGTGGTTATGTGCGTAAAGCTTAAATAATTACACGTTATGACTTTGGATATAGCTCTATTGTTAAATGTGCCGGTAAATATAGGGAACATGCCCGCTTCCTATTAATATGTCTCGGTTTCGGTAAACGTTGTCATATATGCTCTACTTGGTCATGTAATGAGTTGGTATAAATTTTCGATAGGTGGGTGAGAATTTGAGATCATTAGTCGAATATCATATCGCGACTTTATTTGGTAGGTACGATTTCGAAATTGTTTTCTTTCAAACATGGAACCATGATTAAACACATGGTATAAAAAGTAACAATCTAGAGGACTTTGTTCAATGTGCTTATTGCAGTACCAAATCAATAAGAGGATTCACGTGAAGCTATAGCCATCTTTAATTTTGTAAAAGTTTGACTTTTCTAAAAATGAAAGTATGCAGCTACCCAGTAATTATAACGTTCTCATTACTGCATAGTCAAATGCATATCATTGCGTCATAAAAATACCAAAAAACATACCGAACGGAGGTAATTATAACCCCGGTGGATATTTGAGGTCGACGCAATATCATTATGGTTAATAGGCTTTTTGGGTCCTCTTCATATTAAGGCATATTCTTATAGTTTTACTTTAAAATTAAAATATATATACAAACCTTTTTTAATAGTTATATAATAAACCTTCCATTCGACAGTGAGTTATATATAAAGGAATATTTGAGATTTTTATGTAATTTTATGTACTGTACTCAATTCAAAACGTACATTTATTTATCACCAATGTAAAAGTTGTAATATTATGGTCCCCATTACATTGTAAAATATTCGTTTACTCTACGCAGGTTTAGTTTAC